>JAJOZX010000321.1:527500-760000 GCA_023014485.1 Bathynomus jamesi | reverse complement strand
ACGTCCCTCACAACAATCACTCCATGATTCGCGTGGGGCAGCTATAGTACACCTGACCTCTGATCTTTCTGCCATCTCTGATTAGGGCAGAGAAAACCTTGTAGCTTTCAATGCCCCAAAAACTCAGTTCCTCCATCTGTCAACTTGTCACATCAATACAGAATCACTCCTTCATTTTCTCTTAACATTCTTGGTATTTCCTTTTCTCGTGATCTTTCCCGGAAAGATCACATCTCTTTCTAAAACTACTTCTAAGAGGTAAGGTGTGCTGTACCGCCCCCGCAGTTTCGCCCCCGCACTCAGTTGCTATCTCTGTACAGGGGTTTGTCCGACCCTGTACGGAGTACGCTTCTCATATGTAGGGTGGCTCAACTCACACAGCGATACTTGACCAGGTGAAATGAAAGGCTTTTCATCTCATCATTTTCCCGCCCCGCCTCATACTCACTGTCTTCAATCCCTCTCTCATCGCCACAATGTTGTCTCACTCTTTCTTTACTATCACGATTATAACGGACACTGCTCTTCTGAACTCTCTCACTGCATGCCTCCTCCTTTAAGGAGAGCACGTAGTACCAGACTTTCGGCACATTCTCATTCCTTTTCTGTTCAATTCTCTATTGCAAGGGTTAATCGTTATTTTTAATTTTTCATCTACTGAGTCGGTCAACTCTGGAACAATCTTCCTCAATCCATCTTTCCCCCTTGTCCTTGTCTATGACCTTCAGTCTTTCAAACGCAGTGTGTCCAGGCATTCTCGAAAACCCCGGACCTTGATTTTGGCTCTTTTTTTCTTCTATTGGGGAGACGTTCTTGCGGGCTTTCGCCCTTGGCCCATCCTCCCTGCATAAAATACATAGGCAGGCCTAGGGGGTAGGAGGGTCGGCGACGTCTGGACCCTCCCCCCTCTCAATTTCTTACAAGTGCCCTGTTTGAATAATGCGTATGTCTCTGAAAACAAATTTTGTTTTTGTAAATAGATCATGGTTATTTCATTTTATTCAAATCTATTTTGAGGCTTTATCCGTATATAATTATACATTGTACTTCCAAATTTGTAGTTGTAATGGTTTTCATAGGTGCCCTTAGTACTGGTGCAGCCATATCACTATTTTTATCTTCATCTTATTCTGATAGTTCTTTTAAATGGCAAGACATCTGGAATCGCTTGAAAAAATTTCTGTAATAACTGTTGTACCCAAATTAGATTTTTATATTGTATCATATGTGAATGAGACTGATCTAATAAAACAATACAATTGATTTTACACTCGCTCATTTGTTGTCTGTTTTAAGAACAAAATTTTAGTACTGTGCCCTTTTTATTTTAGGGGGTGCCTTTTTTCTTTGGATCCTCCTTACTGAAATGCCTAGATCCGCCCTTGATATAATATATAATATAATATATATATATATGGTCGTTATGTCGAATTCGCTCTCTTCCAATATCACGAAAACCCTTCCTTTCCCGACAAACGAGAATGTACAGGCGAGCATCATGCACCATAAAACGTTTCACATTCCAACCTCAACTCTCTCTCTCTCTCTCACTCTCTCTCGGTCGAATACAAGATCAAAAAACAAAGCGTTTCTCGTCTCTCCACGATTGGGGATATCTGACACGCCCCAAATTTCACGGGACAACCAATCACAGCCCTGTGGACGGATCCCAGGACCTCTGTTTGGCCGTTATCACCGCTATCCAGTAGGAAGCTAACGATTGTGTTTTGTGGGTTCGTCACAAACCCCCTTTATAAAAGGAAGCAGTTCATCTGAGCCTCAGCTCGTATTTTGTTTGCTTAGTGCTTTTCAAATATACACGCTGAGTCAGTTATCGGTCTACAATTCTCCAGAATTGATTGAAGATCATGACTTTTATGCTCACGCAACGCTTCTAATTTGCAGAGCTGTAGATCGGGGGAAGCTTTTACCTACCCAGAGTGTTACGGAAAATTGTGACAAAATTGAAGAACCGTTCAATGAAGAAGCTGTTAAAATGTAAGTAACTTATAAGTGTCTAACCTAGCTTTATTCTGAATTTTCCTACAAAGAAAAATTAACCCCAGGACTTTTTCTCGTTTATAACAATATAGCCTAGCGCAATAAACGCGTTTTCAAAAATATTTTTAATTCTCTGTTTCCTTCGGGTTATTTCGGCATAATATATATATATATATATATATATATATATAATATATATATATATGGTGTGTTTTTATTTGTGCATTTCTTGTACAGGTACGATTTTAGAAATATTAAAAACTATTAAGATTTGGCTGCGGGTTCGAGACCCGTTTCAGGCAGATAGAGCATAGACACCTAGCTAATCTTACTTTTGAAAACTGTCAGGATATCTGCTTATGGTTACAATTTGCTGTTAGTCTAACCTAGCTTTATTCTGAATTTTTTACAACGTAAAAATTAACCCCATCATGTTTTTAATTATTGTGTTTCCATCGTGATTATTTCGGCATATATATATATATATATGGTGGAGCTTTCATAATATTTTTCTCGATAATTCAGCACCGCAAGTAGGATTTTTAAATAACCAAAACTTTTAAGAATTATCTGTCTTTTTATTATAATTTTTTAAATTCGTGGCATTTCTCTTGTTGTAGCTCTTTATTTTTACTTAATCTTATAGGACCGATGCGGAATTTGATCGTGTTATAGCTACTTTTGATGAAAGGGGAATCAATGATATGGATGCTTCTCCGCCGGCATATATATATATATATATATATATATATATATATATATATATATATATATGGTGGAGCTTTAATAATATTTTTCTCGATAATTCAGCACCGCCGTAGGATTTTTAACTTACTAAAACTTTTAAGAATTATCTGTCTTTTTATAATTTTTTAAATTCGTGGCATTTCTTTTGTTGTAGTTCTTTATTTTTACTTAACCTTATAGGACCGATGCGGAACTTGATCGTGTTATAGCTACTTTTGATGAAAGGGGAATAAATGATATGGATGCTTCTCCGCACAGCCAACCCAGTGACCTGAATGCAGAAGTCGAGGTATTGGCTCACATCTGGTCAAGCGAGTATCAGATCATCGAGGAACTAATGTAAGTATTTTTGAGGTTAAGAACAAACCACATTGTATTTTCATTTATTAAATGGCAGAAAACATGTACAAAGCGGAACCAGTGTCCGTTAAATAAGTCTTAATGGCTATAGTTTACAGTTGCAAATGTATATACAACTTTACACAATATAGATATACACCTTTACACATTACAGCGGGCGCTAACATATGGGAACCTTTCTTTATCTGTTTGCATACACTTTTATCGTTCATCTTCTGTCTCACACAAATCGAATAATTTTAAAAAATTTATAAATTCCTCCCCACGTGACATGTGCAGGAGAAATGAAATGCAATACATTCCGCACGTTTCACTATAATATCCTTGAAAACGATATGGGTTCCAAACAATCTCAGGTACATGTAATTGCGCGATGAACTTCACAATCACCGAATCATTCCAGGGCTGAAATCCGAGTGAAACAAAATAATACATTCTTTCCCTATTTTTAAAATAGATTGCAAACCAATGAATCCCCTCACCCTTCACAATGTCGGTGTTAACGATAATCCCGTACCAGTTTCTCGTACTTGGCAGCTTCAATATTTCATTCTTCGCAAACACACCGATAAATTTTGAGCATGTGAAACGATCACTTTTCATTACTCTCTGGAGTGTATTCGCGTCCATTTTAAAAGTCTGTGACCACGTTCCTGAAACGATCAACTTCTATTAGTGTCTGTGATTCGAGGTACACGAGTACACTTATAGGCGCGTCTATAGGCTTGGCAAATTCCAACCTGACTGAGATATTCCCACTCTGCTGTGGACTTAAATGCGTATTTGCGCCAGCAGACAAATCAGGCGTAATATCAAATGAATAAATGTTAAATTCTTCGACAAATTCTTTCTGTGTTACGCCAAATGCAAGTTCGTCACAGGCGCCTGTATTATGAGCCAGATTACTATATGCTCTCGCGCAGAGCGGGAACACAGCGTCTGATGAGTAGTCCGTAATCATGGTCCCTCCCAAAGCGATGCCATTTACGTATAGAGTAATATTTTTAAGGCCGAAATTCTCGAATTTAAAGGCACTCTTTTTATATTTTCCATTCGTCGAGGCGTGGTCCTGCATTCCAATTAATATCCTTTTAGGTAGAACTCCAAGGGCCACGTTTTCTAGTTGCTTCGAGGTCAACCCGGCGGGGACCGTGTATAGTTTGATCTGTACCCTGTTAATTGGGTATTTTACTGTGGCGTGTATTAAGTCTTTCTCAATTTCTATTTGTTTCGAGGAACTTAATTTCACTCGGCGTATACGCAAATCGTCTCCATGATGTGAATCACAACGGGTTTCGCGCCCTCTTCTTGATCAGGCCCCAGATTTATGCAGATCTCATGAATCGTGCGGGTAAGCTCCAACTTCATATCCACCCCGTTCATAAGCAGTTTCTCCTGGAATGTGAAATCTGTATGAAGACGTCCAAAACATTCGTCTTTTTTGTTAGAATTTTTAAATTTATCCTTTATACCATTTTCATCTTTAGTATGGTAATATCCATCGGTGGTTAAAAAGGTGTCCTTCGCTTCTTTTGAAAAGTTGAGGACATTTTCCAGATAGGCTAGTAGGTGGTAGTACCCCGTTCCTGCCGAGATGTTAACCTGGTTTAAATACACCTCACACTGGCTGAATATGGAGTGTAAAAAGTTAGTTTCGGGGTAGGCAGAGTAACTATCATCGCAGTCCGTTCTATCAGAATGGGCTATACGCAGTTTAGCGTACATGTGCATGCAGCTCGGGTCAAAAAAGTAAGGGCCTGAGCTGGGTATCACGAATTCTATAGGGACACTGGGCGAACTAATTGTGTTTAATGGGTTAATTGTAATAAAGTCGCTATGCTCAGTAGAGACCTGAGTGGGGGCATATCAAAGAGGGACAGTTCCGATTTACAGCATTGTGAACTACACGGATGGATGAAACGCGCCATGACGAGTCAGACATAGTGCCACCTCCCTCGACAAGTATTAGTCAGCCTATAATTCGTGAGAGTAGTGTCCTCAGCTTATATCAGTTAAAAAAATGATCAGCCATAGGTTTCATACGCTTAGAGCACTTCTTTTTTTATTTCCTTTTACGTTTAGCGCCACGTGATGGTAACTTCTTCTTCCTAGCAGACTCTTCTTTCCACCACCACGCACTTTTCTCTTTGCATCTTTGATGATTTCGTCCCGTGTACGTTTTAAATGTTTTTTAGCGCTTCTTTAGGCTTAGTTCCGCCCATTATGTCTTCTGCCACGTTAAAACCTGTTTGTAACGCCTTCCGCACTAGGTACCTGGCACCCCTCTTCAACAGTGGGACAGCGGTGCGTAGTATGGATGAAAAAATGGATCCAAGTCCACTCACACGCTGGTATCTCACTCCTCGGCAGACTCTGAATGGTCTTCGAGTCATTATAAACGGCGAAAGTGTAGTTTCACTGTTAAGCTCCAATCACCGAATGAGAATTTTTTTCCCTCAATCGTTCTTATATATATCGAGATGTTGGTTAATAGATTAGCCGCAACATTCACATAATGGGGCTTGCCATATGTAATGCTCAAACTTTTCTCTCTATGGTTGGGGATGTGTGCAATGCGCAGCAGGCGCGCCTGGGTGTCCCCAACAAATTGGTGTTCTACGATATTGCTGTAAATATAGCACATGTCTGCGGGTGGAGAGCTTTCACCCAATTTCTCCATCTTCAATTGATACATTAAGCTGGACAAGTCATGCTGTGCCTCGTGAAAGGTATCTCTTTGAAGAGCTGCGCTATATCGGCCCTCAGCCACAATTGTGAACAGCTCTTTATCTTTAATATTTCTACTAAGCGTTGAGTTTAACTTCAATGTGCATGCAGGCGTGACTATGTTTACGACTTCAAAAAGTAAATCGCATGTCAGGTACGACTTTTCAAGACTCTTGTTTAACCCCGTCACAGTGTCCATGGCTGTATCATAATGCCCGATTCCTAGCGATGCATTTGTGCTATAGTACCGTTCCTCACCGAACAGGACTGAACGCATAGTATTGTCTAAGGTTATGCATAATGTTTTGCACTCATCGAATCTTCTAATGATCATAAATATGATTTACTCATTTTCAAGAGTTAAAAATTTGGTGGCTAACTGGAGCTCACATAAGCCCACCTGATACCAATCACGCCCCAATTCAATGAGTCCGTGGAGTGCTGTCACAAAGTTGGCGAGGGTGTTGTTAGGATGTACAGACATACTAATTAAGCTTCATTATTGCAGCAGCTTTTATATAGGTGTTGAATCTTTCTGGGTAACCCAGCCATTTCACCAGGTACATTTTTCTCTGTCCTGAACCTTTGCTGCCTAAATTTTTTCCAATTTTAAACACACTTTTTCCTAAATTAATTGTCACTTTCTGCAACTCCTCGCGGTAAAAGCCTCCAGTGATCTCTTCCCCATTCAAATCTCCAACGTAATACATCATTATCTCACCTTTAGGTCTCATAGCACTAACTTTAAAAATCTCACGTGTCCATCCTTACTCAAATCCATTGTGGTGCTCCATCTCTTCTCACCTTTGGCAGCGCACCTCTTTCTAAAACTTCGTTCGGCGTTGTGCCAATCGTACTATGGTGTGAACTGTTGTATGATGAAGCCAATGAACCGAGAACGTTTATATATCTGTATGTGTTTTTATGTGTAAAATAGCGATGCATGCGCTCCTTTATGGTACGTTGAACTCTTTCAGCTAAAGAGGCCTTATGTATAGAACTGTTTCAGGCGATTTATTTTTCAGGGGAATTAGCCACAGATATCTAGAGAATACATCTATTATGAATAGGATGTAGCGGTATCCGTCAATATACGCTGAATATCTTTGCATGTCTGTTAAATCTGCTTGCCAAATAGAGCCAATCGAATCCGCGGTTGTCTTGGCCGTTTTAAACCTTTTTCTCACCGGTTTATGTAGTGTATGAGCATCCTGTTCCCGCAAAAACCACTCAACATCTTTTTTCCTTACACCTTAAACACCTCTGTACAGTTTATTAACGCCACCATAGGAGGCGGGGTTAGAAATGTCATAATAGCGTTTGCTTAATATGTTAGCCATTTGCGTATTTTAGAGACACGTGGATAAAGCTGGCCGTTTCTTCTCTTTTTCTCCTCTTTAGAGACGCTGCTGCTGGGGGCGATGGCGTACTCAGTTGTGACACATGCGAGACTTGATCCAAGTCTTTTAATCTATTAAGATTACCTATCAATGTTTTGGAGACATTTATTTGTTGTAGTCTTGCTTTAATATGCTTCCATTCTGTTGGCGAGGGTCTGTCCCACTTTTTCACCAGATCATGAGCAATATCAACGATATTGGATCCTTGTACCCTTGTTCCTTCAACAATGACATCGCCTGTATCGGCTCACTGTATGATGGGGTCCTCACTCAATAGATTATAAAGACTTAAGCTTTTATTCCTCAATGTGTGTGGGAGGCTGTTTTTTAGCACATGTTCGGTGTGTTGTGTTCCGTTGTTCTTTGGTTGGTCATCTCTAACGTCGGGGCCAGGTCCTGTGTCGCCATGCTCAGCACTACTCGCGCTGTGCCTAATAACCACGGGGAGCGCTGTAGGATTCTTATAATTAGGGACTTCAAAAAGGTTCATAAAAAATGCCTTGAAAGTTCAAAAAAGTTCATTAAATTTGCCAAAAAGTTCAAAAAAGTTCATAATAAATTCATTACATATCAATTAGATCTATCAATTATAGGTATCAAGAATTACACATCAAAAAGCATACTTCTTCATTGCACTTGCTAAAAGACAAAATTAGATTTTAAAAAATACAAAATTATAAAAACTATGAAATTCCAAAGAAAAACTTTTACTTTATTCGTTAAACAAACACAGAAGTTATTGAACATGTTAAGCAATATCTTTATTCCATTGAAGAATCATATTCTCTTCTATATGCTCGAAAGTTAAGTTCAGTCTCTTTGGCACAACTACATCTTTGTAAAAGGAAAAGAATCGCTCAACTTCGACTGAAACTATTGGAGCAAATTTTAAGGCGCACACAATCTCTGGAGAGCACTGAAAATCGTAATCTTCTCTTCCTTGCACAATCTGAGCACATCTGGAGAGAACCTCGAAATCAGGATTATTTTTCTTCTAATTTGTCTTTATATGAACCTATTATTGTTGTCTTTACATTTTCAAGTAAAAAATATTAATAAATTATTAATATTTTGGACTTTGAAAGTAATTTTATGCACTTTTTGTAATATTATTAATAATAATATTACAAAAAGTGCATAAAACTACTTAAAGTTCATAACATTATTAAAAGTTCAAAAAGTTCGTAAAAGTACTAAAAGTTCAAAAAAGTTCATAAAAATTTTTACGAACTTTTTTGAAGTCTCTACTTATAATCTTCGTATTCATAAAGAAATTTCTGCAAAGCCTCTTGGTACAAGATCCTTTTCTCATCAGGTGACTTTTCACTGTTTAATAGGGCTAGCAACTCGCTTTCCAGTCTTTTAAGCCTACTTTTAGGGGTTCTACAGTAGAGCCGTGTCTGGAATCTTTGAACTTTGCAATGAAACATACACCTCGTGCAGAATCACAACAACCTTCTTCATTATATTAATCTAGTCAGGAAAGGACCCAAAACTGAAAATAAGATGGGTAGGAATGATCCTCCTCTTTGTACAATAATGTGCTTTTTCTTACCCACAGTTTGACTTTTATGAGCGAGCGCTCGTATTATGTTCTTGTAACGACGTAAGCGAGCCTTCTGAGAGGATTTCATTGGCACATTACATTTTATAACATTAAGACAAATTTCACAGATGCATTTTAAAAAGTCAGAGTCGATATTTTTAACAAACATCTGTTGCAGTGCCCGGGGCAATCGTTGATAGATTTTTATTAATTCACGGTATTTCTTTAGCCTATTTGTCATTCTGGAATATACACCTTTCAGGTTCGCTTGGGAATATATTCGTTCTTAGAAGCACCCTAAACGTGTTTCGCGGGCGAAGGTCACAAAGCAAATATCCATAACGCTGGTTTGTGGCCTCTTTATAAACCTCCAAAAACTCCTTAAGCTGATTCGGGAACATTTGATTAGCTAATACCCCAATTTGTGATACATCTCTACGTTGCGCATATAAGACTAGATATTGTGTATTTAGCGACACATCGCGCATGTATCTATTTTTGAAAAATAGATCCTGAGTGATGAAGAACACGCTTATGTTAAGATGGTGGGAGAATACTGTAAATGTCTCGGCAAACGTTTTATCCATCTCCAACATGAGATCGTCAATTACAATGACTGTATGTTCATTTCCCTTTAACGAATTAACGTCATAGGCCCCCTTGTGGAACAAGATTTCATCTTGGTACTCGTTGAACGCTAATTGATACGTCGAATAGCACCATATAACTTTATGCACAAATTTTGAGACCATCTCTCCCTTTTCTTTAATGATTTTAAGCATAAACACAGTTTTACCACATCCTGTAGATCCAGGTATAATACATGTGGATGGGCTCGTGAACTTGAATTTTTCTACAGAATCCATTTCTAAAACGTCACACTCCTAAGTGGGCCATTTACAAAATATTACAAATTTTGAGTGCTGCTTCTTTTATTTTGTTTTCTTCTTCCACAGAACCGTGAATGACGAAGATGTACAGCACCCCATCATCGATATCACAGACGAACCCGTTGACCGTGCAGCTACAGAATCCATCCCCGCTGACGAATCCTCACCAGCGATAGCTGTAGCACGCGCCAGTTCAAAGCGGAGGCATGATGAAGAGCCCACCACGTCAGGTATAAAGCGCGCCAGGGTTGAGCATGTTGTTAGACCACCAGTAATAGAGCCCCCAACCTTCTACGTCTTACAACACAACCCCTACAATAGTACCTTCCTCAAATATACCCCCTTTTTCAATTCCGGGTACATCCTCCACAGCAGCTTCTCGTTGTGTTGAGGATGGCATAACATTCGAGTTGGTGCGCACCGCAACCCCCACCCCTGCCTTGACTAGAAATCGGTATATAGTCAGGGTTGAGCCTACATCCATGTATAGCAATGGTGTTGAGCACGGACTACGGCGCATAGTTGAACATATTGTAGAGTTTGCCCTTCAGAACCGGGATGAACGTGAAGTCAGGACGAGGCTGTCCTTCGGATTCGGGTCAGATGATGGGGATGTAGATGATTTTTGGGTAATAATACCGTTCAGACGCTTGGCAGCTGAAGATATAGAGTATATATTAGGCCGTATAATGCAGGCCTCTCAAAGTAGTATGGACAATATGGACAACTTCACGGTAAATATTGACCGTGTAATCCGTGTTGCGGGTCATAGTGCCACACCTTATACTCTTAACTTCAATTCTCAGGCTATTTATAGACGGCATATAAACGCCGATCGTGGTTGCGGCTTTATAACAGTAGTCTTGGCCCGTATGTTTACTAGGGTGTGTCAATTTTGTCAACTTTTTTCAAATCAATTTTGGTAGTGAAAATATAGTCTTTTCATGTCAAAACTTGAAATTGGCCAACCAAAATGAAATAAAATAACCCTTACCTACATCAATTTTACCTTAAAGTTTCAGAAATTGACTCTTTTACTAAATAATAGGACATAAATTGATTAACTATTCATCTGTCACAGAATTACCCCACTGATCGCATATGGAGTGTTTTCAAGGTCATATAGTTGTTGTACAATGTACAAGTCACAACATGAATAGAACTGTCCCTCACTCTCAGTCCTCAGTTGCCTCTTAGATGTCATAGACGGTGGTTTGCTGTTATTGCTCTTGTACCTACTTCATAGTTATTCTACTAGACGAATACTACAGTTTAACTGTAAGTATGGATTATTGATTATTACAATTATTTATTATTATCATATTCTTCTGTCTAATTATGTTGTAATCCCATGAAATATTTTTTTATTCAATTTTTGAACATCGAATGACTAAACTTTGAAACATCGTAATTGATATAAAATACTTAAATGTTTTTCTTTCTTTTCAGATATTCCTAAGATGCCAAAATTGAAGACAAGAGGTCAGTCGTCATGCCACTTGAGCCTGTTAGTCGGTACAGGCAAGGAGCTTCCCGTATCAGAACTACCAACAGTGCGAGACATGCTGAGACTAGGGTTACTCCTTCGTGAACAAAATACAAAGGATAGAAGGAACTACACAGAGAAAGAGCTCATAAGGGACATGATTCCCCCTCTTCTGCATCAGTGGAAAAAAGCTAATATGTTATTCAAACCACCTGTACTCAATCAGTATAGAACTATTGAGCTAAAATTAACAAAGCTGTGGCACAAAGCAGTTGAGACATCACTTGGTAAAGGAAAACTAGCAAAGAAAAATAAATTTCTGCACACACTTCATACTCTTCTTGATATTTTTAACTGCCAGTGTCCCATAGAGTTGTGTTCTGAAGCCAATTGCTCTCCCTCATGCAGAAGAGAACCTCACCCTCACATTGATTGTCGCTGTTCTCGTGAGAAGAAGATCCCTGTTTTGGAGCTGGCTTTCATAAAGGCGCAGAGAACAAAGGCAGGAGGCCAAGGAAGTATGCAGATTGGTTCGGCAGATTATTCAGAAACCAAAAAACAGATTGTTATTGCTAAGAAAAAAGAGAAAATCCGAGAGAGGAAGAAAGGAAGAAAAAGAAGAGTGAAGAAGCCACCCAAAGAGATGAAGAGCTCTATCAAGAGGTTTCTCACTTCTTTGAAAGCTCTTCAGATGAACAGAAAGAAGCAACATCAGATGATAGCTCCAAAATGCCATCTGAACCTTCGCCGAAGAGAATGAAATACAACACTAAAGACATCTCAAACATTGCCCTTGCCAGTATTCGCCACCATACGGGGCTACGAGAGACTGCAGAGATTGCCACTGCCGCTTGGATAGATGCAGGCCTCATCAGCCGAGAGGATACATCCTTAGTGATAGATCATAATAAGATAAGAAGAGCACAAGAAAAAATAATGAAGGAAATATCTGATCAGCATGAAAAAGATTTGAAGAAGGAAGGTCTCTCTTGCCTTTTGTTTGATGGAAGAAGAGATGACACAAAAGTTCTCCTAGAGGTAGAGGGAATGGACAGAAAGTTTCCCGGTCTCATCAAAGAAGAACACTACTCTGTGTGTTCCGAACCTGGTGGCCGCTATTTGTTTCACTTTGTTCCTGAAGCAGAAGTAGAAGGCAAGAAACATGCAGAGGCAATTGCTGATCAAATAATAAGCTTATGTTGGCTTCAAGAAAGAAGACTTGACAGTTCACTGCAGGCCGTTGGTGGAGACTCAACTGCGGTGAACACTGGATAGCAGGGCGGTGTTATGACGCATTTAGAGAAAAAACCTGGAAGAAGGCTTGTTTGGATTGTATGTGATTTGCACACGGGGGAACTACCTCTTCGTCGTCTCATCCAGGAACTTGATGGTCCTACAAAGAGCAACAACAAGTGGTCAGGCTCCCTTGGCAACATGCTAGATGAAGCAACGGAATTAGAAATAAATACAACATTTCCAAGGGTCGAAGTAGGCCCTCCCCTTCCAGTGTTGTCTGAAGAAGTTATCAAAGACCTCAGCACGGATCAATCTTACGCTTATCGTATTGTTCAAGCAATCAGATCAGGAGAGTTGCCTCAAAATCTGGCTCTCTTGGAGATTGGAGCCGTAAGTCACAGTCGTTGGTTAACTACAGCGATTCGTTTCTGCAGGATTTGGGTTTCCAAACATGCACTGAAGGGCAAAATGCTACAGAATTTGATGTTGATTGTTGAATTTATTATTGGGTTTTATCTTCCTCACTGGTTCAATGTAAAACTTAATCCAATGTGGATGGAGGGGCCCAACCACATCTTGTTTCAATTACAGCTACTGAGAACCCAAAGGAAAGTAGTGGTGGACATCGTGTTACCTGTGGTGAGAAGGTCCGCTTGGTATGCTAGGCCAGAGGCAGTTTTGCAAGCAATACTCTGCAGCCAATGTACCAAAGAGCGAACTGAGGCTGTGGAAATCATTCTAAAGCTTAGAGGAACATCACTACTGTAGATGATGACCAGCTGGGAGACTGCACTGTTCAGACAAGGAAGGTACCTCCGATAAACGTCAATGCCACGAAATTGTCAGAATTAGTTAACTTGAGTTCGGAAGTTTTGGAGCCACCACTAACAACATGTATAACAAACAAAGATTTAACACAACTTAAAGAGGCCCCAATGCAAGTGCCAAAGTGGCCTTCTCACACTCAGAGTGTGGAGAGATGTGTGAAAATGGTCACAGAAGCAGCTAGTCAAGTTTACAGTCACGAGAGGCGAGAGGGCTACATCAAAGCGCAAGTAGCAAGCCGAATGCTGATGTCAAGGAACCGCAGCAAAAAGGACATGACTACATTGGTTACTTTCAAATAAAGACTCTGAATGATATCTTATTGCCACTTTAAAGGTTGATAGGATGTTTGCGCACATTTGTTATTTTGTTACGAATTTACGGAAAAATGGAATTTTTGAATTAAAATTGATGGAGGTAGGAGTTATTTTTTATTGTTTTTGAAGCAAGGATATTATTTTGTATGCCAAATGATTACATTAAATTGCTACCAAATCACATGATTTTCAATTTAGTCATTTCACCCCCAAAATTGACACACCCTAATGTTTACTGTACTAAATACACGGGTCAAAAATATTTGGTTGCCTACGGTAGTGGAGCGTGCCCGTAAACTAGCTGTAGACTGTAAACTTGAATTTGAGTGTAATATGGGTCCTGAAGAGCTGAGAAGGGTAGAACAGGAAATGAATGCTCGTATAGTTGTATTTGGAATGGATGATCGTCGTAGGAATGTGTATGTTTTTAAAAGCAGTGTGAGAGATCGTATAAAACCCCTACTTATTTTAGGGCTGTCAAGAACAACATATCTACCCATCCGTAATATAAGGGACCTTTACGCGAATTACGATAAAAGTCGAAAATATGGACGACATCATGATTTGTGTAATGGTTGTATCGAGTTTGCAGATGATATAGTGAAACATTGTAAAGATTGCCACATGGTATGTGAGTAGTGTAAAAGCTCCAAATGTGAAAGCCATGTAGTTGAAGCTGAGAAGGGGGATTGTGATGTATGTAGACGCACATTTTTCAATAATAACTGTTTTGAGCTCCATAAATCAATTGACACGTGCAGGAAAATGAGAATCTGTGAATGTGGTATGTTTCATGTAATGGATAATTGGGGGAATTTTAAGCATAAATGTGATGAAATTCACTGTTCTACATGCCATGAGAAATATAAGGCGGTTGGAGTAAAGCATGTATGTTATATGAAAGACGCCAAGCCTAAAAACAGCCCTTGTATAACTGTGTACTACGATATAGAAACATATATGAATGCTGAAACCAAAGAGGTTATTCCACATTTACTTGTAAGCCAGATTATCTGTGATGAGTGCCACAAATGTGGTAAACGTACAAACGTTTTTAAAACGAATGCCCACGATATCCCTGTGAAACTCTGTGTCCTATATTGTCAAGTTAGCGGACAAGTTAAAAAAAATGACTGTGTATATTCTCTCCCATAACGGGGCAAAATTTGACACACAGTTCCTTTATAAGGAGTTGCTTGAGCACGAGTCATCTGAGATATTTACAGGTGACCCCTCGAAAAGAGGCAACAAACTAATACAGATGCAAATAAGAGGTAATGTACAGTTTAATTACACTTTATTATTCACACCCTGTAAATTAGCAAAGCTACCCAAGGTGATAGGCGTAGCCGCTGAAGTTTCAAAAGGATATTTCCCTTACACATTCCTCACTAGCGAAACTTTAAATTACGTAGGACTACCTCCACCCAAACATTACTTTAACTATGATTGTATGAGTACAGATGAACGTGAAGATTTTGACCGATATTACAACAGTTTTAATGAATGTAATCCTTATAATATAGCTGATGAATGTGAGCGTTATTGCGTGAATGATGTGCTCGTGCTTCGAGTATGTTTCCAGGCTTTTAGAAGGATGTACATAGGTCGTTTCAAATGCGATCCGTTGCAAGTCGCAACCACCATCGCCTCATTATGTTTTACGGTGTTCAAGAATAACTTCATGCTTAAAGACACCTTAGCCATTGTCCACAGAAACAATCCCCGCAGTTATGGGCACAAGGCTATTTACTGGCTCATACACCTACAGCAGCAGACAGGTGTATACATAAAGCATGCCCGCAACACGGATGAAGTACCGATTAAGGTTAATGGTCGTGTTTTTTGGGTTGATGGTCTAAGTGAAAACCGTGCCACTGGTGAGAAGACTGTGTACTCTTTTAACGGCTGCTGGCGGCACGGATGCCCCCGTCCTGAGTGCGGAATCGTAGGAGATATCCACGGTAGATCTCCTGCCGACTGTCTTGCGTGGACCCGCACCCGCGATCAACTTATAGGCTCCCAGTTCACTCATAAAGTCCTGTGGGAGCATGAGTATGATGCACGGATGGAAACAGATAGACAGTGCCGTGAAGAAATAAACACGATCAAACGTTCAATGGTGCTGGATCCTCTCAAATGCGGCGATAGCTTGTTGGGAGGACGTACAAATCCCTTCAAGCTATACTTTCCGCCTACGGACGGCGTGAAACTCCATTACTACGACTTCTGCTCTTTATACCCCTACGTGATGAAGAACAATCAGTACCCCGTAGGTGTACCTGAAAAAATGGTGGGTTCCACCATACCAACCATCGAGGAGTTTTCAGCCAACTTGAATGAGCGTTACTTTGAACTCTCTTTCGTAGACGTGCTCTACCCCCTCGCGATTTATGAATGCCGATCTTACCCGTCGTTATAGATCACAAGCTCATGTTTCCCCTGTGCGTGAAATGCGCAAAAGAGAACAACGGTGATTGTGACCATACAACCCACCAGCGTAAGATCAGAGGTGTATACACAAGCCCTGAGCTGGCCCTAGCCGTTCGCCATGGGTATAGAATAATGAAGATACTTGAGGTGTGGAGGTTTCAGAAGTACCCAACCTTTTCACACCATATAAAGGGTGATCCAGAGAAATGGGACCCAAAAGAAACCCCTGTAACTCTTAAAGTATAAGTCCTTTTATAAAATCATACGCATCATTCGAAAGAGGATAGTTACAAGTTTGTACAGGATTGTATAGGTTTTGACAATACAAGACAAGATAAGATACAAAACAAAATAAAAGTGTTAGTTAAAACTAACCCTTCAAGATGACTGCATGGACTGTGGAACAGCTGCGTTTCATAACTGAGCAATATTATGAGCATGGAAGAAGTGTAGTTTCAGCTCAAAGATCTTTCAAGACAAATTTTCAGATGTCAAAATCACCTTCTAAGAAAGTAATCCCGTTGTATAGTCAGCGTGTAACTGTTTGGTGTGGTCTTACTGCATCTCAGATCATAGGGCCGTACTTTTTCGAGGATTCCACCGGAAACACGGTCACTGTAAATGGTGATCGCTACGAAAAAATGTTGACCGATTTCCTTATTCCTAAATTAAGAGATCTTTGTCTAGAAAACCACTGGTTCCAACAAGACGGAGCTACCTGCCATACCACGAGGAACCGCATGGCAGTTTTGCGTCAAACGTTTCCAGGCGAGTTAATCTCAAGATTTGGAGACGTTGAATGGCCCGCAGGGTCTCCGGATTTTTCTCCCTTAGATTATTATCTCTGGGGTTATTTAAAGAGTAGGGTCTACAGAAATAACCCAACGACCTTGCAAGAATTGAAGGCCGCCATCACAAATGAGATACAGGCCATACCACCGCACACTCTTGCAAAAGTGATGCAGAACTTACAAGCGAGAACACTGGAATGCTTGGCAACTAATGGAGCACATTTGAAAGGATCATTTTAAAAAAATAAATATTTCATAATAAACTTGTAACTCTACTCTTTCGAATGATATATAGTTTTTATGAAAGGAATTAAATATTAAGAATATTTGGCTTTTTTTTATGGGTCCCATTTATCTGGATCACCCAGTATAAACGCTTTTTTGAAGGATAAGGTTGAGGCGTCAGGATATCCGCGAGGGGTTGATACCGAAGATGAAAAAATGGCTTATATTCAGTGTTACCGTGCCCATGAAGGTATACAGCTTGACCAATCCCAAATTGTTAAGAATCCTGGCAAGCGCTTTAGTGGAAAGTTGTGTCTAAGCAGTCTTTGGGGAAAGTTTGCGCAGAATACTGGCAAAGGGAACGTCCATTTGGCACAAAGTTATAGTGAAGTCTAGGATTATGCCAACGCCCCCGATAAAAAGGTTATGGAGATCGTGAATGTAGGTAATACTTACATAATAAAGTACAACAATACCGAATTGGCCACAGATACCGCACGGGTTACAAACATACCTGTAGCCAGTTTCACGACGGCCTACGCCCGCATCAAACTTTGGGGCCTATTGCACTCTTTTGGACGGAGGGTGTTGTACGCTGACACAGATAGCGTGATATTCACAGCGAGGAAAGGTGAATACATGCCCGCTATTGGGGAGTTCCTCGGAGAGCTAACTGACGAGATCAAGGATGAGTATGGTGATGGTGCATACGCAGACTCGTTTGTGTCAACAGGCCCAAAAACCTGAGGTACGGGTGAGGGTAGGGGATGATACAGAGCCGGATTAACCATTAAGCAAAATAAGCCCGTGCTTAGGGCATCAAGGGAAGGGGGGCACCACAGAAATTTTCCATTGTCGGATTTACCATGGATTTATTATACTATTATAATCGCGGCTTATAGCCTATAAGCTGTTGAAAACTGAATTATATATATTCATATATAGTATTTATTTTTTTTCATTGTTTGAATTTGTAGTGAACAACAACCCTTTTGAGAGAATAAATATATTTCGTTGTAATCACACACTTTACGCTTTGCGTTATTATTTTGTTTATATCAAATCTTTGAGCGCCATATTAAAAATACATATAGATTAAATATTTTCGTGTGCTATAGGAAGTTATTCTGAACGTGTGATTTGTGCATATAATATTAAATATATATTTTACATAATCATTTGGTATTGTTTTACAGAAAGATTTAGGTTTATAGAATTGTAATATAAATTAATATTAAAATAAAAGAAACTATAAACTCTCTATATTGCTGTTGTATCAAGTGATGTTTATCACGGCCATTATAATAATAAGATATACTGACCTAAGTTAATTAGCGTTGAAGAAGTTTATCTGTTGCTCTCTCTTCTTCTCTAGGGTAAGTCTATGAAGTGTACTTTATTTGTATATATAACAATATTTTATCATACACGTATCTTTATTTTATAATTTATTTATCTATTGTCATAACAGTATAAAAGAATTTAGATTGTAATAACCAGAGTGAATAATTTGTAATGTATATATAACATCAAACGTAGTTAGGACAATTTAGGCCCTAAGCAAATGTTCATATTTCCTATAATTAAATATTGTGTTTTAAATAAATAAATAAATGTAAATATAAAATGTGGCTCGTTAATAGTGAAATGTTAATATTGATATTTTTATAGATTGCGTATTATTAATTCTAATGTTAAGTATTTTTATTTTATAGGTTTCGGTTCCTTCTTTCGGTTCCTTCTTTTGGTTCCTTCTTTCGATTTGATTTGTATTCAACATTTCGAGTTGATATTTCGGTTGAGTTATATTTAATTGCCACTTATATTTAAATTGCCACTTTGGTTGTGTACGGTTCCCATTTTGTCTTTCTGAGAATAAAAGAACAAAGCCAAGATTGTGATATGTGTAACTGTGTTGATTGCCACATAATATACAAATAAAATATTCTTTTTATTTCTGTATTTTACAGACCCCAAGAACCAAGATGAAACGTGTTCAGTTAAGTGGTGCACAAAAGCGAAAACTATCAAAAGAGAAACAAGAGAAGACTTTGGATTTAGAGTCCAAGACTGCAAAGCTGACTGATTTCTTCACACAAGTTCCACGACCACAACGTCAACATGATATACCGATTCTGAATCAAAACCAATCTCCGTCATCAGAAGTGGACACAAATACCACTTTGATCACTTCAAAATCAAAATATGATGACGTTGGAATCACCGAGGTGTCACAAGCAGGTTCATCTACCACATGTCTCACTACTGATCTCACTTTGCCTGTAAATTCTCTTGATACCTCTACTGCAAATGTTGATTCAAGTTGCTTTACAAGACATTCTGGGGTTGAAATAATTGCTGAAAATGAAAGTTTAGTGGACCATGGTGATGGTGGTGAAATGAATCAGTCTGCAGAAGATGAAGTAAATATAGCAAAAGATCCAGGGTTGTGGCTTGATTTCTCTGCTGATGATGTGGCTTATTGGATTGCTTGTGGACCCAGTGACTGTCAACACCACAATGGGCCATTTGACAAGTCTTACCGGCATTTCAGTAGTGGCAAACCAGCAAGATACTGTTCACAAAAACTTTTCGTTGGGACAAAAGCCAATGGTGAGAAATACAAGAGAGAGTGGTTATTGTATTCACCATCAACAGGATCAGTTTACTGTTATGTTTGTAAACTGTTTGCTCCTAAAAATGTCTCACATTTTGTTATAAGAGAAGGGTTCAGTGACTGGCGAAATACTATTGTAATTGATCATCATGAAAAAAGCACTACTCACCGAGACTCTATGCTAACATACTTAACTCGCAGACAAGGTGCGGGGTTGGGACAACAGTTGGAAAAACAAATTCAGGAAGAGTGTGATTACTGGGAACATGTCTTGAGGCGTGTCATAGCTGTTATTTGTACGTTAGCTGAACGTGGCTTGTCTTTTCGAGGAACAGAAGAAAGATTTGGATCATTGCAGAATGGGAATTTTTTAGGGCTGCTTGAGCTCATAAGCCGGTTTGATCCATTTTTAGCAGGTCACATTTTGAAATATGGAAATTCTGGCAAAGGAAATCCTTCTTACCTGTCCAAAACCACCTGTGAGGAACTCATTCAACTAATGGCTCAAAAGGTCCACGCACTCATTGTTGACGAAGTAAAATCTTCTGGTTATTTTAGTTTGTCAGTTGATTCAACACCAGATCTATCACATATCGATCAGTTAAGTGTTGTACTTAGGTACTTAAAAGATGGACAGCCTATTGAACGCTTTTTAACCTTTCTGAAAATGAAAAGCCATACTGGTGAGGAAATGGCAAATCAGGTGTTGCAGTACTTACGTGAAGTTTGTAAGCTAAACTTTTCAAAATGTAGGGGTCAATCTTACGACAACGCTGCCAACATGTCTGGGCGTTATAAGGGGATGCAGCAAAAAATTTTAGAAACAAACAAGTTTGCTATATATGTGCCCTGTGCAGCCCATTCACTAAATCTGGTAGGCCGAAGTGCTGTTGACTGCTGTCAAGAGGCGGTTAATTTCTTCTCTACAGTGCAGTTGCTCTATACCTTTTTTTTAGCCTCAACCAGCAGGTGGGAAATTCTTAAAGGTTGTATTGGAAATGAAAGTGTCTTAAAATCCCTCTCTGATACCAGATGGGAGGCACATGCTATGGCAACAGCAGCAATTTTGAAATCTTTCCTTAAAATTTTAGAAGCGTTAGAATGTATAGCTGAAGACCAGTCACAAAAGGGAGACACTAGAAGAGAAGCAAATAATATTGCAAATAAGATGCAAGAGCTAGAATTCGTTTTTATGTTGAATTTTTGGGATGAGATTTTGCAAAATTTTCATAGAGTAAGCAAAGTTCTACAGAATAAGGATGTGAACTTAAAAACATGTGCAGATCTGTATGGATCATTAGCTGACCAACTGTGCACTTCACGAGATGAATTTGAAAGATATGAAGCAGCTACAAAGGAAATGCTACCAGATGTTGATTACAAGGCAGCTCAAACTCGCAAACGTATCAGAAAGAAGGTACCCAATGACGGAGATGCACCAGAAGTATATCTGAATGCCAGAGATAAATTTCTTATCACCACCTTTTACACAATTGTTGACAAACTTGAAACTGAGATGAGAAGAAGAGGAGAGATATACAAAGAAATAGCAGAGAGATTTTCTTTTCTAAGTGATGTGCCACATAATGTCACCACTTCATCATCTACTGAAATTGAAAGGTATTCTCAGGGTTGTAAAAAGATGATTGATGCTTACCCAGAGGACTTGAACACTAATTTCTCTGCTGAGCTTCAGCAGTTTCACTCATATGTGTGCCATAAGTTCAGTGCAAAAAAAAATGTAAAAACAAGATTCAGTCATGCTGAACTTTATAAAATAATTGTAGAAGACAATATTGAGTGTGCCTTCCCAAATGTAGAAATTGCCTTTCGTATATTTTTAACATTAATGGTCACAAATTGCTCAGCTGAGCGTTCATTTTCTCAGTTGAAGTATATTAAAAATACCAACAGAACAACTATGCAACAAGGCAGGCTGGATGCCTTATCTCTACTAAGTATAGAAGCAGATGTGTTACGTAAGATTAGTTTTGAGGATCTGATCAAAGACTTTGCAATTAAAAAAAGTAGGAGAAAACTTTTCAAATATAAATGAAGTGGAAGTATACAAAAATAAACATTATTTTCCATCTTACTGTAAGTTTTGTTTCATTTCAAAAAATAAAATTTTATTTCATGGTTTATTTTTGTTTATATTTTGAATTACATATATATGGGGCACCAAAATCTTTTAAGTGCTTAGGGCCTCTAAAGGTCTTAATCCGGCCCTGCCCATCATTAGCTGTTGCTGGTCGTTTACGAACTGGTACGAAGTCCGATCTCCTGAAATGCTTCAAGAAGGTCAATGAAAAACCAGATGGAGATTCAACAGTGAAAATCTTCGATGGTCCTGCTGTAGTCCATTTTATTCAACCCGCCCAAACCGTGAGCACGATCGGTGAATATATGAAGAAGCAATTAGTGCTATTTGCAGGGCCGGATTAAGACCTTTAGAGGCCCTAAGCACTGAAAAGATTATGGTAATTCAAAATAAAAACAATACTAAACCGTAAAATAAATTTTTATTTTCCGAAATGGAACAAAACTTCCATGTATGCTGAAATTAAAATAGCTTCTTTCTAGATTTTCTGATTGCAAAATCCTGAATAATTTCATCGAAGCTGACTCGACGAAGCATGTCCGCTTCTATACACAGTAGGGAAAGTGAATCGAGTTTGTCCTGACACATTGTTGTTCTCTTAGAGTTTTTTAGTCCTTTCAGCTGAGAAAAAGAGCGTTCTGCGGAGCAGTTAGTAATCATCAACGTTAGAAAAATACGTAGTGCGATATATACATTTGGAAATACACATTGTATCCCGTCTTTTACTAGGGTGTCATGAAGATCACTGTGACTGAATTTCGTTTTTCCTGTTTCTTTAAACTTTGAGCGCATATAACAGTGGAACTGCCGTAGTTCTCCACAGAGATTCATGTTCAAGTCAACAGGGTATGAGTCAACTAGCTTTTGGGAACCTTGTGAATATTGTTCGTCAGATAAGTCGAAATCGTTTAGAAAAGAAAATCTACTTGACACTTCTTTGTACACTTCACCTCTCCTCAGGCGCGGACTGGCCCCGGCGGCACCCCGGCCCGTGGCCGGTGGGCCCTTTCCGTTGGGGGCCCTAAATTTGTTCGACGTATTACTATATAAGACCTCAGGGGTGTTCACAGGGGTAAAAAAAAGTGCCAACACGGCAACGTACGTTGGCGACAAAACGGCATTAATTTCCATTTTTTTTAATACTAGTAAAATAATTGATATTTAAATTGTTTAGGATTATTAACTAGTTTATTCGTTGATAAATTATGTCCGTTTAAATAAATTTTTATTTAAATAAATTTATTATAATATATTTATTTTATTTGTTGAAAATTAATTAAATAAATATGTTAAAAATCGCTATGTTTCCAAACGCATTTCTGAGATTTCTAGTATAACCAATCAGCACTCTAGGACACTATTTTTGGCGCGAAAAATAAAATTAAGTAAATAAAGTAAATATTTTTTAAGCGGTGTTGCATTTGTGCTGGCGCGCCGATTTTTTGCTCTTGGTCTTTATAACGTGAGTAATTTACTGAATTTTTTTAATAAAGGCTAGCAGGGCCCAGCCAGTTCAGCCTAGATCCCAAGAACCTGCATACCCAAACCTACAATCCACACCCCCAATAATTTCCTCATATACCTTTTTTCTAAACGCCTTTGAAAACGTTATTCATTGATATTGTGCGCTATATAAATATATACAGTATATTATTATTATCAGAGGCGTAACTAAAATAAGAAAGGCCTGTGGCCTACTGTTGATAATGGGCCTCTCTGTAATAGTTTAAGTGAGTGACAGTTTACTTTGGGATTGAAAAAAAGTCTCTTTCTACTTCAACGTTTTCTATAATTTTCATGAGTAACTTTCATATTGTAGTGAACAGATATATATATATATATGATGAATAAAACCACGAAGGAAAGGAAACACAAAATGGTGCTCAAGCGCTTTCGTCTAATGACAACATTAGACGAAAGCGCTTGAGCACCATTTTGTGTTTCCTTTCCTTCGTGGTTTTATTCATCATAAATATTTTTCACGTGTTACTTTCGTGAAATAATTTTCATATATATATATAGATGGGAATGAACTCAATGGTTCCCTGAGTTTTTTTATGATACACACAGACCATGCATGGAACACGGAACTCTTCTAGGATAATTAAATCCACTATAGTCCAGGATCTGACGTGAAGGGAGCAAGTCTTTTGCTTATATTGAGGTTCTAAATGTAGCTGGGCTAGGCTGCTTTAAACCCTAGATCCTGTCCCAAAGCTGGATCTTATCTGCTTTGCCGATAGCTGGTGAGGGAAGCTATATTTTTGGGACCTCTTTGCGAGTGACCCGTTGCCCACGTCGGGCTAGCATCATGAAAAAGAAAAACTATAGTATTTGTCATTTACCATTACTTATTCGGACTATAGTGGATTTAATTATCCTAGAAGAGTTCCTTGTTTCATGCACGGTCTGTGTGTATCATATATATATATATATATATATATTATATATATATATTATATATATATATACACACTGTATATGTATATATATATATATATATATATATATATATAAATATATATATATATATATATATATATATATATATATAATGCAAACCCCACAAGGAAAAAGAAAAATGATTCCAAGGCCTTTCGTGTATTCAGAAGTACACCTCGTCATTCCCTGACTGCGTATTAATTAGCTTTGATTTTGGTTGAGTTCAAAATTATATTCAAAATTTGCGGGGATTTACAGGTCATGACAAAATTACTAGATTTTTAAAACATCCATAAACACTTTTTTGGGGGCAGAATTTACTGAAGCTTTTTGGGGGCCCTCTCAGTGACACCTGGCCGGTGGAAATTTTTGAGCCAGTCCGCGCCTGCCTCTCCTCTTCATATGAGCTTTAAGTGTATCAATTAAAGAATATAAGTCGATACACGAAATTTGTCTCTGGGATTCAATGCTGTTTCTGGTGCACTGCCATCATTTCCTTGTTTTTTCCTGTTTCGCTTGCCGGACTGGGCTTCTTTGTAGTCAGTATCAGGCAAGATATCTTTTGATACGTCTTCAAATCTTTCGAAATCATTCCTCAAAGTGTGTAAGTGGTCTGCTAATGATTCTCTCATTTTTTTAGGTACCCCTGCCTTGCTGGTGCCCTAAGCACGTGCTTAGTCTGCCTATTGGGTAATCCAGGCCTGGCCATTTGCAAGATCTCATGCCTCTGGTTGTGTGGATCGTATGGACTGGATATGGGATATCTACCCTGAGAGAAGCCTGAAAGACCAAGCTCATGAGAATCGAGGAGATGGTCCAAGGAAAAAAATTGACTCCAAGACTCCCATCAACCGAAAAGAGTGGAGTGCCATCCTCAAAAATGCAGAGAACAAAACAGAACTCTTCACACTCGTGAGTAAGCGGTTAGCTGAGGAAGACCTGGGTGTGCAACTCATCACAACGCAAGAGGAAAAGGTCCTCACACAACCACCCTGTGACACGGAGGGTCTGGAACCGTGTAACCATCAAGAAGCTGACACGAGGATGATCCTCCACCTCAAACATGCAGCTCAGCACGGCCATGACAAAGCATATCTCCGCACAGTGGACACTGACGTCGTGGTTCTCCCAATCTCATCGTTCCCTGAACTGTCATTGTCTGAACTATGGGTGTTTTTTAGGACTGGAAAACACTTCCAATGTTTCCCCATTCACGTGCTAGCGTCGCAGCTCGGCCCAGAGTTGGGACTTGCGCCTCCCTTATTCCATCCACTGACAGGCTCGGACACTACATCGCACTTTGTAGGAGTTGGCAAAAAGACAGCTTGGGAAGTGTGGAAGCTCTTTCCGGAACTCACGGATAGCCTATTTGCAATATTGCGTGATCAAGACTGCTTCATCATGGAATCTGCACCTATGCAGGTCATCGAACGTTTCATTGTTCTACTTTACAGTAAGTCTTGTGGAGCTGCTACCGTGAACCAAGGCCGGAGGGAGATGTTCTCACGAAGGAGCAGAATATCCCACCTACCCAGGCAGCTCTATTTCAACATGTGAGACGAGCCATTCTTCAGGCAGCTTTCATTTGGGGTCAGGCGCTGCGGCTTCATCAAGAGATCCCTGATCCTACTGACTGGGGATGAATGATTTCAGCTCAGAAGGAGTCGGTGCCGTTCTGGACGACATTTGCAGATGTCAGTAAGGTTTGCGCGATCCTCCGACACTGTGGATGTAAGAAATCATGCACTGGCAACTGCAAATGCGACAAAGCACACTTACACTGCACCTCTTTATGCCACTGCCAAGATGCTTGTTTTAACAATGATGGTCTTACCTAGTGTTCTCATTGTATGATCGGTTTTGACACCCTTCCTGTCTCATGACTTGCAGTAACGATGATCTTGCCCAATGTTCTTGATTAGTTTTGTGTAACTGTAAATATAACCACTTTCAGATGGGCGGGGGTTGGGGAAAGTGGTTGGTGGGGTGCATAACGCGTTGGGTCCTCGTCCCGCACCCTGGAAACACACTTGACTATCGAATAATGATTGAATTTGCAATCAGACAGTGTGGCTAAAATGCGTTAATCTTTGATTTGCCGGTATCGCTCTTATTCTCCAGAAGTTCACACAGGTTACAATGATAATTCAACTCTAAATCAAACAACCGCAACCGCAACTGCAACCGCGCGGTTGTGACTTCCTGACAACTGCCATCGCAACCGCGGAGTTATGAAATCTGACAGAAACGAGCCTAAGATCATCAAATTTGGCCCAGTCGTTTCAGAGATAGAGCGATATATGTGTTTTAGGGTAAAAAAATGACCTTGACCATGACTTATCATGTGACCTTGACCTCAAAACATTCCGAACTATAGTCAGATTGATCAGGCATCGTCAAAAGTATAAGAAACGAGCCCAAGATCATCAAAATCGACCGAGTAATTCCTGAGATATGGCATTTTATGGTTTTGGCTGTGGAATCGAGGCAACCATTTTGAATTTGCTTAAAATGGCCGCCAGAGTAAGGTCCCAGCGTGTCCCCAACCTGGAAATGTTTCTATATAACTAAAGGTAACTTCATGCCAAATTTAACACTTTCTGCCAGATCTGAACGATTTTTGTATTAATCCACTCCACTATAGTAGGTTTTCAGTGTTGAGTACTTTTTAAAAGTAACGGCGTTACCGTTACTTGCAATAGAAAGTAACGTCATTACCGCTACAGTTACTTCTATGGGAAAGTAATAGGTTACAGTTACCGTTACTTTTATAATAAACTAGAAAATACAGTATTTCTCAATATAAGAATATGATATATCTACATCGCAATTATAAAAGAATTTCTGAATATCGAGCAAATACTCGTATTTAATTAAGGTTATATATGTCAGGTTGTAACATAAAGTCTGCTCGATTAGAAAACGGACGATAGATAATAGAATAACCTCAAGATAATGTGAAATAGTTTCAGAAATGTTGCAAAATACACGCGGCGAAAGGTTCGCACAGGTTTTATCACGATATAGAATGATACAGAATAACTTAGGCTAGTGTAGGATTAGGCTAGTGAATATTTTCTCTGGTGTTTTTCATACATTTACAACGCCACCCCTTCGATATTACAGTAATTGAAAAAACATGGAACCCACGAAAGAGCATATGCGACATGTGATGCTGTATGAGTTCCATAAAGGATATAACGCTAGTGAATCCGCAAAAAACATTCAAAGAGTTTATGGAAATGATGTTGTGAGCGAATGGATGTGTAGGAGATGGTTTGAGAAGTTCAGAAATGGAGACTTCAGTCTGAAAGATTATCAACGAACAGGACGACCAAATGAGTTAGATGAAGAGTTGCTGAAAGCAACAGTAGAGGAAAACCCAACGGTAACTGTAAGAGAACTTGGCCTGCCACTCGGCGTTAGCCATATGACTTTTCATCGTCATTTGAATCTGTTAGGAAAAGTAGTGAAGGTTGGAAAATGGGTTCCGCATGATTTGTCACAAGCGAATCTTCAACATCGAATCGATATTTGCACATCACTGCTTTCTCGGCAAACGCAGGCACCGTTTTTGAATCGGATCGTCACTGGGGATGAAAAATGGGTCCTCTATAACAATATTAAGCGTCGACATCAGTGGCTTAGCCGTGAAACAAAGCCTGAACCTCAGCCAAGGAATGGACCCCATCCAAAGAAAATTTTGCTCTGCGTTTGGTGGGATATGCAAGGAATTATTCATTTTGAGCTTTTGCCAGATAACCAAACAATCACAGCTGAAGTCTACTGCCAACAACTCCAACGACTGAAGATGGCATTACAAGAAAAACGTCCTGCATTAATTAATCGCAGAGGTGTTCTATTCCACCAGGATAACGCGCGCCCTCACACTGCTCGAATCACCACTGCCCAATTGGAGGCATTTGGTTGGGAAAAAATGCCTCATCCACCTTATTTTCTAGACATCGCACCTTCAGACTACCATTTATTCAGAAGTCTGCAACAACCACCTGATGGACAAAAGTTGCAATCCAGAGAAGCTATCGAAAACGAAGTGATCGTTTTTTACAACTCGAACCCAAGGGATTTCTTTGAACGTAGCATAAAAAAACTTTTCTACAGGTGGAAGGAGGTTATAGAAAAAGAAGGGAATTATACTGATGATTAATTTGCCATTATGTCATTTAATTTTTGTTGTGAATAAACTCAAAAATCGAGCAGAATATATGTTACAACTTTATATAATACGATGAAACAATACCTGATTTTAGACTTATACTTAAATAATAAGCAATACAATTTAACGATTTTGCCATTTGAAATAATATTAATAGAGATCAATAGATCTTAAATAAAAAATTAAAAATGTAAAATAAAATTGCTCTTTGCACTTAATATTACAAAAACGAACATTATTGAACAAAATACACTAAAATAAATCGTGAATAAAAAATTACAAAATGCCTAAAGGACTAATGGATTATTCATATAAGAAAAAAATATAAATAAATCTTAAAACTATTGCTGAATGTCTTTCAGGAAGACATTGTTACATTTTAGAAAAACTCATTTTTCAAAAATGTCCTTTTTAAGGACAGACTGTCCACATGTTGAATCACTCAGTGTCACAAGTGTTGTGTTCAAACATGTTTGCACACGTTTATGTGAAGCCATTTTCAGTCATATACGTTTCCAAGTTGACCATATAAGAAAGTAAAGAGTAACGAATAATGACTGAAAATTAAATAAAAAGTAACGGCGTTACCAATTTAGTTACAATATAAATAAAATAACGACGTTACCGTTACAAAAGAAGTAACGGCGTTACTCTCACTACTATTGGTTTTAATGGTTGTATGCATATACTTGTTTTTTAATTCCTTATATAATTTATTCTGAAACAATAAGATTTGTGCAATATTCATTACTGGCATGACAGTTGTAACAAGTTCATGCATAATTGCCTGCATGAGTTGGCATAAACACTAAGTGTAGTTCTGGATACCACAGTGATCAATTATATACAACAAATGTGTTGGAGATACCTAAAAGAAAGGCAAATCTTACAGCACTGGTAATTTACGTAGTTTGGCAAATCTTTTACATACAGCGTTTTGTTTAAAGACCTCATGGCCTACAACATAAATGTACTGGTATGGTTTGCGAGAACTGTAGGCGAGTATGTTTTACTTTCGTTACTTGAGTACTTTATTCAGTAGATACTTTGGATCACCTGAAAATCAGGGCCCCCAGCCTTCTTTAGTTAGCCTTATAAGGCTAACTAACGAAAATATCATGACCTAACCTAACCAATCGTTAGGTCACCTGTACTCCCTTGACGAATGGTTAGGTTAGGTCATGATATTTTCGTTAGTTAGCCTTATAAAGCTAACTAAAAAGGCTGGGGGCCCTGATCTTCAGGTGATCCGATACTTTTTACTTTAACTTAAATTTCAGGATGGATACATTTACTTGAGTAACGTTTTGATAAAGTACTTGAACTTCAGATATATATATATATATATATATATATATATATATATATATATATATATATATATTATATATATATAATTTTAATGATATTTACGAACTAAAACTGTTTATGAATAACGGATTGGTCGAAACGGGAGTGGGGTATCACGTGACTGATATTTCCACACCTCATGGGTAAAACAACTTACAAAGTTCTACGAACGTGTGGAAACCTGTTCTTCTGACCTCGTGCCAAAAGCCACGTACTCATTTTCTAAACTCATCTGAGACGTACGAGTAATTTATAAGTCCTAACTTACATTTTTCCATTTATGTTAAAAATTTTACTATCATATATATTATATTATTAATAAATTCATATTTTACAATTCCAACATTATATTTGGCAGGCTTTGAAGGGTTTTAACGTGTTAATATTTTCCCTTTATCTCGAAGTGTTTAGTTTGTCTTGTGACCGAGTTATCACACCGTTTGTGCAGAGGCGTCATTTAGGGGAGCCGTGAGGGGCGGTCGCCCCCCTAAGCTCACCAGGGGGGCCTCCAAGGCACTCCAAATGATAGTTTCTTAAAAAAAGTGCACTTAATATTTTGTGGATTACCAATATAATGAACTGCTTACAGTTTAAATTTTGATGTTTTGGTTGATGATGTTGCAAAAATGAAGTCTAAAAGATATCCTCTACTACATTAGGTGATATAAATTTCATGATTTATTGCTTAACTCAATAATTTGATAGTTAACTGAAACAACCAGTCTAGCTGATGCCGTTTAATCATTCTTGTTTATATTAATTTGATTATAAAGTACATTGTGAGTAGCACTTAATAAATTTGGACATGTGAGGGGCCTCTCACAGCCTTCTTCGCCTCCCCCCCATCCCAAACCAATTTGAAATGACGCTCCTGCGTTTGTGGTTTAGTTTCGGCATGTTGCCCTAAAAGGTGTGAATTAAAGTTACAGTATGTGCTTTTATGTCTTTCTAAAGAAGTTTATAGGTATAGAATTTTCAGTTATTATAGTTTACATAGTTTTTATCAGTAAGTAATGATAATATGTAATACATATACAGTGTACACGTTTCTATGTTTTAAACCGTTTTAAACTAATCTCATTTCATCAAACCATAGATCAAACGCACAATTTCTATTAACTCGAATTTCGGATGTCTTGAGGTTATTGTTTTTGCCCCAGTGACTCCAACGCTATATATATATATATATATATATACAGTGATGGGCATCGATACATGAAAATCGCTAAAGCGATACCGATACATCGATACATGAAGAACGTCTTAGGCGATACCGATACGCCGATACTTTCTAGATGTCTTAAGCGATACCGATACCGATACATGCATCGCCAGTACATTTTTATAATTATTCATTTAATATGTAGGTATTAGATATTATTGTTTATACTAGTAATTTGTACGCACTGTAAGTAAAATCAACGACATTTTAATGGGTTTTATAGATGTAAATAAAAACAATTGCTTTATTTAATGAAAGTATGTTTTAATTTTGTAGGATACATGAATGACTGAAAATATTGCACTAACAATTAAAAGTAATTACTATTACCCTTCAAAAATACCAGCTGGCTAAACATCTGGTCAGACAGTCTATTCCTCTTTGGAGCGTGAATGTGACCAGCCAAACTAAACAACCGTTCTACAGGAGCAGAGGATGGTAGTGGTGTGACTGTATTATACTTCAGGAAGACCCGTAGAATTCCTGGGTACTGCCTCAGAGATTGGAGAGAATGACTTCCGCCACCCAGATACTGTAAAACTTCCATCTCAGTGGAATCTTGGGTTGCAGAGACATTAGTGGAAGCAGACTCATAACAGAAGAAATCATCTGCACTTCCGTCAGATGCAGCGTCACTTAGTTGTTGCTGGGGGGTCTGCTCGCTGAGGCTCTTAACAGCATTAACCAACATTTCTTGAACCCTCTTTTTGACAATGTTAGTATTAAATTTGCCTTTTATTGTCATCCACTTCAACTTGAACAGAGGATTTGAAGACGATGCCAGTATTGCTGCTTTACACTCATGCGACGCATCAAGGCACAGAAACTTTTCAAACCGCTTAGTGAACCCTACTGTGACTGCATTGAGAAGTGGCTGACAATGGCGCAATGCCTCCGAATTCAAACGCTCTAGCTTCTTCTCTACAGCTAACAATGTTTCTATATTATGGTTAATTAATCTCAATAACACAAGTACAAACGTGTTTAAACGTTGCGCCGTACTGTGTGACGTGACCAGTAGAGTAGTACTGTCATTAAATAAATATTTAATAATATTATTATTTATGTATATTCATAAATATAACTCAGTAGTGTCATATTATAACATCTATTTAAATATTTAAAAATTCTTATTAATGTATCGATGTATCGAAGTATCGATTTTTTTCGATACATTTAAGAAAATTGACCTTAGCGATACCAATAAATCGATACTTTTGTCAAGTAGCTAAAGCGATACCGATACCGATACAAAAGTATCGATCGATACGTATCGGCGATACATGTATCTAGATCAGAGCTTTCCAAACTTTTCACGTTGGCGACACACTATTTAAGCATAACAATTTTCACGACACATTAATTAATTTTTGTTATCAAATATCAAATATCAGATAATTTTTCAGTAGGTGGTTTATCTTGTAGCCGATTTTGTTGATAGAAAAATCAAAATTTTCAAAATACAAAAAACACTAATGTGTCGCGACACACCAGTTTGGAAAGCTCTGATCTAGATACTGCCCATTACTGTGTGTGTATATATATATATATATATATATTATATGTTAATTTGTAGAACCCTTCCTTAAGGAGTGGTTCATTAAATCGAAAATTCGTTTAGGGGTTGTCAGGCTTCAGATACCGATAAAATCGGTTTTGCTTTTGATACTTGTGACCCAAATCCTGGTCGTAGGAATTCTGGGCCAATAACTACATCATAACCAGGACAATATTCTGGAGGGACTAACAAGAAATCTCTGCAGACAAGACAATTACTAAACAACATGGCAAGTATGGTTTCCGCAAGGACGGGGATAAGGTTACCATCGGAATCCCGAATGTGTGGAACGGATGGCGGCTCTTTATAGAGAGGATACAACAATTTATCCGCTATAGACGCGGAAACAAGACTATACGAACATTTAGGATCAAAACGACCTAAAAGGGTCTCCTTTGGGAAACGGAGTTTGAAATCGATTTCGGGGATAAAATAATAACTTTTGGAAGATTCCGAATGTACAGAACTCAAAGAGGAAGTAGATTGGGAAAGGGGGGCAGAATAAGGTACATTAAACGCCTTTTTACCCAGACCAGAAGGGTCAGTGGAATCACTCCGATTCTCTACAGAAACAACATTATCAGGAGATGCCTCTTCACGCAACACTGAAGGAGAGCGACATGACTCATGAACAAGGGAATGAAGGAAAATCCATATTTGGCGTGTTTTCTGTCTTTTATACTTTTAACGTCAACGAACCATTTGACGGATCCCTGCCTGCCACAATACTCCGTGATTTCATGCAGATTTTTATATATTACATACCAGAAACGTTTAAATTTTACCCAAGAGAAATGATATACTAGTCCATTTGACCAATTAATGAAAAAAGTACGGACGCGCGCTGCGTCACCCAACGGATTCTATTTCGACTTTTCGGCTCGCTTCTTCGTCGATAAATGGGATAAAAAACGTTATTTCCCTCTCTGGTGGAATGCACCCGAGCAGGACTTTTATTGTGACGATGAAACGTCACCCTTAGAAAATTTGAGTAATCCTGACCCAACTTTTTTTCTCTAACTCAGTTGTCTCTGAACAGTTTGTTTCGGCTTGTTCTTCAAATGAATCTCCTTCCAGACTAGAACTCACAGCCTCTCCTGAGGATTATTTTTGTGATGCATCTTGTGACAGTGTTTGTGATGCTAATGTTGAAAACAGTAACGAAAACAATAAAATTGTTATGTAATTATAAAGGTACTTCTGTTGAAAGTCTTTATAATGAAACTTTTGTTGAAAATAAGTGTAATACCTACGTTAATGATCTACAGATCTACAGAAGCTAAGGCTAACAAAGACCCTAAGATCCACTCTAAGGTTAGCCCGAGAGAAAGGAAAGAGTAGCGGGTTAAGAGAAGAGAAGAGAATAAGGGGTTAAGTAAGAGCAACACCTATCACTCATGAGTTAACATTCATTCAGAAAAAGAGGAAAAGTGTCTCACCATCATCATCCGCCGGCCACTGCCGACAAGTCAGAAAAATAGTCGGAGAGAATAGGAGAGGGGTGAAAGATGAAAAGAAGTAAAATAAGAACGCTTACAAACCATGCAAACACAGTCTTAACTCACTGTCATACCATGCAAACTACAAACATGCAAGAAAAGAGTTAGACATGCAAAGTAAGGAGGATAAGAAAAAAAAAAAAAAAAAGTAGGTAAAGTTAAACAAAAAGTGGGTTAGTTTACGCTATGAGCTACATCTACATTCGTGTTAGTCTAATTTTTTTTTTTTTTTTTAATAATTTTATTGCTGGCATCAAACGCTGGCATGTCACAAGCTGGCATTCATCGTCAACAGACTCATCCTCGAGCACCACCACCAGAGCTTCTGTTGCTAACTTTGTTGTTTTTTAAATTAAACAACGTTAATACCTTTAAAATGTCTGTCAAGACGGTTCTTAAACATATTAACGCTGGTAGAATGAACGACTGACGCGGGAAGATTATTCCATTTATCAATTACTTTAAACGTAAAGAAGTTTTTAGCGATATTAGTAATAAAACGCCTGCCACGCAACTTAAATCCGTTATTGCGAGTATTACTATTATCAAAAGTGAACAATTTGTCAAAATTTACGTTATCGATGTTATTAACAATTTTGAAAACTTCAATAAGCTCCCCCCTTAATCTCCTAGTTTCGAGTGAATACAGGTCTAACTCATTAATCCTATCTTCATAAGGCTTATTGCGCAATGACGGAATAAGTTTCGTGGCACGACGCTGAACCCTTTCTAACCTATCAATATCCTCACGCAAGTACGGGCACCAAAACTGAACTGCATATTCTAAATGAGGCCTGACTAAGGACTTGTAAAGGGGCAATATAATATCCTTCGATTTAAATTCGAAATTACGCGCTATGAAGCCTAACATCCTATTAGCTTTTGCGCAAGACTCCAGGCACTGGTTCCTAACCTTTAAATCCTTAGATACGCGTACGCCTAAATCTATTTCCTCGTCAACGCTCGCTAACTCCCTATCATCCATCGTATACGCGTAATTATTGTTGCGAGAACCTATATGCAAAACTTTACATTTGTCTACGTTAAATTGCATCTGCCACTTATCTGTCCACTCCATAATCCTATTTACATCGTCTTGAATCCTATTTCTATCGTCCTCGTTAACAACCTTACCGCCTATTTTAGTATCGTCCGCGAATTTTGACACGTTACTAGTCAATCCTACATCTATGTCGTTAATGTAAATTACGAATAGCAATGGGCCTAACACTGAACCCTGTGGGACACCGCTACCTACATCTAACCACCCTGATTCACTACCATTAACTACGACCCTCTGTCTCCTAGCACGAAGCCATTCTTCTAACCAGTTAGCTACCTGACCGCGTATACCGTGCGCTTTAACCTTCGCAATTAGTCTCCTATGCGGAACTGTATCGAACGCCTTTTTAAAATCTAAATAAATAACGTCAGCTGCTCTATGCCTATCGTATTCGCGCACTATTTCGTTATAAAATTCTAACAAATTAGTTAAACAAGACCTATGGCGTCGAAACCCATGCTGACTACTATTAATCAAATTTCTACTTTCTAAGTGATCGGTAATACGATCCCTAACTATGGATTCCAAAAGTTTACCTACAATTGACGTTAAGCTAATGGGCCTATAATTGCTAGCTACCGCGCGGTCGCCTTTTTTAAAAATAGGCGTGACGTTAGCTAATTTAAAGTCTTCAGGAATAATCCCCGTTTCGAGTGACTGATTAAAGATCTTCGTTAAGGGGCCTACGATAACTTCTTTCAAATCTTTCAAATGTCTGGGATAAAAAGCGTCAGGGCCTGGAGCCTTGCTAACTTTTAGCCTATCGATATAATGCGCAATCTCAGCCTCGTAAACAGTTATTTCATCCAAAATAGTCTCGCTACTAAATGGAACGATATCATCCACGTCGGGGACATTATTTACGTCTTCTACGGTAAAAACTGTCGCAAAAAAGTTATTGAAAATACCCGCCATCGCCTGAGCGTCAGAAGCCAAAGCGCCATTAACATCCACTAGAGGGCCTATGTTATTTTTTACCGGCTTACGATTATTAACGTATTCAAAAAACTTTTTTGGATTATGTTTACTATCCGCAGCTATAAGTATCTCTAAATTACGCTTAGCATTCCTAACTGATCTTTTAACCTGACGTCTAAGCTCGATATATCTATTAAAGTTAGCTACCTGGCCATTACGCTTACTAAGTCTATACGCTCTATTACGCTCGTTTATAAACTCTCCTATTTCCCTACTCCACCACTTCGGTCTACCACGATTACTAGCGCGCTTGGGCCTACGAGGAATAAACTCCCTTTCAATATTCCTAAAACTTTCTTTAAACGCCACCCAACGCAAATTTGTCATTACCCATAAATAAGTTATCCCAGTCCACTACTCTCATCCTATCCGCGAAACTATCAAAATTAGCCCTACGAAAATCAGGGACTTCTATTACGTTACTATCCTTAGTGTTTTCTATCAATAACTTAAACCTAAGAATTTGATGATCGCTACATCCTAAACTCTCGCCTACTTCTAAACCTTCGACTATATTCTCGCCGTTCGTCATCACCAAATCTAAAATATTATCACCGCGCGTTCGTTCGGTAACTATCTGTCGTAAAAAGTTATCGTCCATAAACTCAACCAATCTCAAACCCTCTTCATTACCCGTAAAATTCTCATAATTAACATTAGGGCAGTTAAAGTCTCCGACAATTATACTATTCCGATTGTCAATAAAATTACCAAGAAGTGAGTAAAATCTAGTATCTATATCGAGGGGTTGAACGGGAGGTCTATAAACAACAACAAAAATAAAACTAATACTACGCGCCCTAACTTCAACACAGATCGCATTAATTGCTGCCGGAAAATCTAACTTAACCTCGATAGCCCTAAGGGAATTACGAATGTACAGCAAAACGCCGCCTCCAAATCTATGTAACCTATCATTAGTAAAGAGTTTAAAACCCGGTATCTCAAGTTCCCCCAACAAGTCCCGAGTCACGGTATTTAACCAAGTTTCAGTGATAGCAACTATATCATAGTTGCCGGAATAAATTACCGCCTTAAATTCATTTAATTTATTTCTAATACTACGCGCGTTGCAATAAAAAACGTTTAAGTTATTTTTTACCACGGGCCCGCGTTTTAAACTATTTATCACGTCGGGCCCGCGTTTCCCGGACCCACAACGTTTAAAGAAGGCTTCGACCTATACAGCTTTCGCAGGCTTTCGTCTATTAACCTACCTAGCCTAGCATTACCTATTTCATTAAAATGCACCCCCATCTTTTATAAAAAGGCTAGGATCATTGAATTCGGACCACAGCTTTACGAAGGGTACACTTTCCTCAGCACAAATCTCTTCTAATTTATTATTCAAAAATATTGTTTTGGATGTAATTCTAAGACCCAACCCGTGCCTAGGGGTAATACCTAGAACTAAAGACCTATCTGACCTCGCCTTCAGGGACCTAATTAACCCCCTATATCTCTCCAAAAGGTCAGGCACTCTCGTATCGGGCCTATACGAGTCGTTGCCTCCTACCATCGTCACCAACATTGAGTGACGGGAAGCAACGTCAACCCTATCCACTTCGTCTCTAACTCTGTCAACCCTGGCCCCTGGGAGACAGACCCTCCTCCTCTTGGTTGGATTCCGTTTAACGAATTCTTTGTCCATGTGGCGCACTAAAGAATCCCCAATTAAAATAGTTTCCCCCTCATTCACGTCCCTTTCCAAATGGGCGAAAGGGTTCGAAACCTCGATAGGGGGGGATTCCTATCACCTAATGTACGCGGCCTAGCTCCACCCTTAACCTCTCTAAATCCCTCGCTATCTACTACTCTCGGACTAACCTTAACCTCTTCCTCAACTCTATCTAACCTTCCCGACAAGCTACCTAAACTAGAAACTAAGTTACGCACCTCACCCTTCAAATTACTAACGTCTTCAACGTTAATATTGGTTCGGCTTCCGTCAACCGTAGCCCTAACCCTGCCATCATCAAGCGTTGCAAGTCTATCCGCTACCTCAGACTACTTGGATGATTGCTGTATAACTGATGTTGGAAATCAGAATTTATTTATTCTCACCATGGTCAGGACAACCATGTTGGTCCCGATGGCCATAATTTGTACAATGATTTAGACACTGCTCCTCAAATTGTTAGTAATTTTAGTTATTTGGACCTTCATTCAACCGGTTAGTTCAATTGATATAGTTCATTCAGTGAACTTTGGTCAAGAAGACCTTGTTTTTGGTTTAGATGGATCAGATATCTATGCATGTCCCAAAGAGGACGCGAATTTTGTTACTGATGTTGTTTTTGGTTCAGATGGATCAGAATATTCATGCATGTCCTAAGGAAGACGCGAATCTTATTACTGATATTGTTTTAGATAGTCAGGATGACCATGTTTCTGATAACTTTTCTCCACAGGACCCTAATTGTTTTGAATTTACTTCGGCCATGCCGCCTCGTTTAAGTTGGGGCAGATGCCCTGCAAGGTCCTGTGGGCAAGTCAGTTTTTACGAATGTTTGTAATGATTTTGATAATCATTGTGATGTTTATGATGACAGTAACAGTGTAGTAACTAATCGATCATGTCCCAATGACTTCTTTTTAAATTACTATGGTGAGGACCATGCCGTCCCTCCGTTTTGTTTTAACTCCTTTAATTTTTTGTTCTGAGCAGTGTGACAAGCACTCTTTTCCTAAAGAGCAAAGTGCTCACGATGACGCAGACGATGTTCGCATGTTTCGGAGACGCCTTCTTGGGCTCATGAAATAGTGCTTTTTGACGAGAGCTCACACATTTTCATGAAAACTTCTGTCAACAACCAAGCGGTTTTGACTCTTGTTGACGACTGCTGTCAGGCGAATTACATTAAACAAGACGTATACAAGAAGTTACTTAAGATGGCTACGGCAAACTTCGATTTGCGTTCTCGTTTGACCTGCATTGATGATGGTTGGGAAGAATACAGTACCAAAGAAATTATTCTTCCTATTGAGTTTGATTCAGTCCCTTATCTGACCCCATTTGTGGTCATATCTGAAAGAGACTGGGATGGAGATTTACTCTTGGGGATGAATTTCCTTATTACGCACGATTTCTATGTGGCCGATAGAGAAGCAGGCCTAATTCGAGGAGAGAACCCACCTTTCGAGTATGTTTGTCACCCCTACTCTTCGCTCTTTTCAACTGAGGGTGAAAGAATTGTTTCAGAGAGCCTGAATGACTCCCTGGAACCAGTTCAAAATAGAGAGGAACTGCTACTAGATGGGGAAGATTCTTCATCAATCGTTAATTGTTTCGTTCCAGTTCCGACGAACGAGGAACTAGAAAGCCAACATACCTTTGGTAATTTTGAGCATGAAGACTCGAATGTCTTCACAGTAGACCCCTGTGACTCCATCGAGAGCGAGTCACTCCCTTCGGTTACAGTTAGGCAGGAACTTGAAGTTCTCAGTGTTTCGGCTATTCCAAATAAGTCTGAAGACTCATCTCCTTTGAGTTCCGATTTGGTTATTTCGCTTGAATCCCTATTTAAGGAAAATGACTAGCGTCTGTTTTCAAAGATAGAGGATTTTCCACCCACTTCCGAGACTAAGCCTACAGCCTACGGGAGAGAACCCGAACCCACTCCGCCACTGGAAGTTGTACGTACGGAAGGGCAAGCGCGGAATATTCCTCAGTACCATAATATGATCATTCTAACGATCATTCTCATCTTTCTTCCTCAAATTCATGTTTTCGTCCTTCTTGCCTCTTACTTCTCGGATTTTTCCCTTTGGCTCTTCCTGGACCCTCTTCTGAAATCAGTAAAAGTCATTCTTCTTAATCCCGATACACCACCTCCTTCGTGAGTGAGCCAGGCTCGCATGGTCAGTCCACTGCTTTCCGGCATGTAGCGAATCCCTTTAACCGTATGACCCGCATGCCCGATCGCATGACAACCTAACCATGCGCCTAATTTATCCTGCTTCGTATGTTCGTGAAATTTACCCGTATGACCGAACATACCCTAAATTTAGGTTAAGTTGTTCTTTTTTGTTTTTAGAGTATTATACGGAACCTATAACCCCATGTTCAGTTCAGTATAGTTCATAACTGAGTTCTATTTTCAATTTTTATTTTCTTAATTTTCTTTATTCAATTAATCTCGAGTAATTGTTGTTAAATTGTTATTATACCATTTGTTAAAGTATCAAACAAGATTATAGCCAATTTTGACACTCCATACCAGAACACCATTTTTTCCTTTCGAATAATTCTGTTACATCATTCTAATATTACTAATTACATAACTGTACCCTCACCATGAATTCCACTAAAACTTGTTATCACCTATGCCCCGTCAAATCGTCAAATGAAATTCAATTATCGTACTGATACTTCTTGTTAATATTAATGGTGATATACTGTTGATATATGGCCATGAAAGTTACTAGTCGAATTTAATTCCATGTTTAAATTTAATTTTTAATACCGCTAGATTTACTTTCATTAATTGAAAGTTCTTCTAAGTGCGTTTTTTTATTACTTTAATACGTGCAACTGATTTAATTATGTAAAATCTATAATCCTAATTGAATTTTATTACTTTTGACACATACTCGAATTCACTTTCCTTCCGTACCTCAAGTCACTTTTACATTGAAACTCATACGCATACATCACCTATTAATGCTACCTGTATTAGAGTTTAATAATAATTGACCTTAAACTTAAAGGATTTTATAACCCTACTCCCAATTTAAATCATTATACATTATTTTTAAACTTTGTTAATTCGAAAACTTTCCAAATCCCTACACATACACACGCATGTATGGGCACTATACAGGGTATACATAAAGTCATGATCTATTTTTGTGAAGCACTTGGAAATTATATGGAATTCAATCATAAAATGATAAAGTGGTAACATTTATTAAATAATTAAGAGTAGGATTCGACGTGACGCCCATCAGTATCCCTGCACAGCTCAAATCGTTCCGCAGCATTTCTAAACACATTCTGGAGCATTTGCGGGGTTATGTTATCTGCAGCAGTTCGTATACGTGTACGTAAGTTTTCAAGAGCCGTAATCTTCGTCTGATAGACGTGCGATTTGATAAAGCCCCATGCAAAGAAATCTAAAGGGGTTAAATCTGGTGATCTCGCTGGCCAAGGTCTGTTGCTTCCGCGTCCGATCCAGCGATTTGGAAAACGTCCATTTAGATAATCCTGAACAATTTTGGCATAGTGACAAGGAGCACCATCATGTTGATAGACGACGGGGATAGGATTGTTAGTACCGTCGTCTATCAACATGATGGTGCTCCTTGTCACTATGCCAAAATTTTTCAGGATTATCTAAATGGACGTTTTCCAAATCGCTGGATCGGACGTGGAAGCAACAGACCTTGGCCAGCGAGATCACCAGGTTTAACCCCTTTAGATTTCTTTGCATGGGGCTTTATCAAATCGCACGTCTATCAGACGAAGATTACGAGTTTTGAAAACTTACGTACACGTATACGAACTGCTGCAGATAACATAACCCCGCAAATGCTCCAGAATGTGTTTAGAAATGCTGCGGAACGATTTGAGCTGTGCAGGGATACTGATGGGCGTCACGTCGAATCCTACTCTTAATTATTTAATAAATGTTACCACTTTATCATTTTATGATTGAATTCCATATAATTTCCAAGTGCTTCACAAAAATAGATCATGACTTTATGTACACCCTGTACATATATACTTGCTCGAATTTGTATATTTCTCCACAAACATTACGTACATAAATACTACAAAAATCTACGGATACTGATTACACTTTCACCCACTTACACTCACCCACACTCTGAAACACTCTTGGCATACTTATTGAAAAGTCAATTCACTATTCATATCCTATTTTTATCATGCAAACCTTATTCTAAAATCATTGGATATCACGATAAATTATATTTAATTGCAGGTAACTGTTTGATATTTACTCTGGATTATTTGAATTCATTTAATCTTAATTGCTGCTTACTATATGTAATCTTGCCTGTTGCCTTTATTCAGTTATTTTAACCAACCTCTAAGCTAATCCGTTCTTCAAAATTTCGTAATTCACCAATGACCACTAAGGATTTAATTCTTCACGAGATGAACCAATTACTCTCATATTCTACACACTACAGTACATACCAACTCAGCATACCTACGCTTACTACCCATATTTATACATACGTATACGCACTTACGTATAACTTCAACTATAAATTCCTTTTCCCCATTTGGGCATATCACCAACCACTTACACTCTGTACCTAATACACATAAATACATACTTAACCATAGGTCTATAACATCGTCCATTACGTAATTCTATCTTTCTTCTCCCTGTATATTCTAAATGGTTAACAACATCTAAGTATCTAAAACTGTAACTAAATAAATTTTAATGTTTTCATTAAATTAATTTTACTTTTCTTTAAATAAATTTTAATATTATACCAACTTATTCGTACTTGCAATAAGTTTACATTTCTGCGATCGTTCTCCCACCGCTGAAGGCTCTATCCAACAATAAAATTTAATTCGATTTTTGCCTACACTAGTCAATAACATTAGTTTATTAACTGTACGATCATGGTAACTTCGGAAATTCTCATCTCTTTCAGTGTTGACGGATTAAATTCCACTTCAAATAGTTATATGAATTGAAAATTCCTGGACCTTAAAATTTAAATTTCCCTTTTACCCATTATTTATTATGTATGTATTTTTTTCCCTAAAATCATCTTAATCCAGGTAATCCTTCCGAATTTATCACGGTTCAGTAGGTAATCTTGTTACTATAACGTTGGCCAAACTTAAAATTTAACTTAAATTAGATTCAATCTTGTAATTGGAACTTTAACTGAAATAAGGAGCTGGAAATGCCAGTAATAACTTAGATGGTTCTGATCACTTTAACATATTGCTTCCCAGTGTTAATCACTTTAACATATTGCTTCCCAAAAATAGACGTTACACAACCAATTAGTTACATTACAATAGTTTATAATATTTAGAGATTAGCTAGTCGAGAAAATGTAAATTTATGGGCAACTTAACTTATTATGCTTTGCCATTTTTTGTGAATGTAAAATATTTGGATCACCTGAAGATCAGGGCCCCCAGCCTTCTTTAGTTAGCCTTATAAGGCTAACTAACGAAAATATCACGACTTAACCTAACCAATCGTTAGGTCAACTGTACGCCCTTGACGATTGGTTAGGTTAGGTCGTGATATTTTCGTTAGTTAGCCTAGATTACCAACCTCTTTCTAACCAACCAACCTTTCTCTTTTTAACATATTGCTTCCCAGTGTTAATCACTTTAACATTTTGCTTCCCAGGAGGGATCACTTTAACATATTGTTTCCCGAATTCTTTGGGAAGCAATATGTTAAAGTGATCCGATGGTTCATTAGTTTATAAGATTGTTTATTTAGTATGATTGCCACAATTGATCATACTTATAATTTTTAATGGTGACAACTTCGGACTTTATCGTACCTTGTTGATATAGTAATTCCACTACAATCGTAGTAATCAAACCTCAACCTTTTTAATTCACCTTTTGTAATTTTAAAATATTTTTTCCCCTTCATTTCTTTTTATTTCATTAATATAATTATCATTCTTCCCACTAAATTGCCTTGATTAGTCCATCCCGAAACTGTCACTGTTTCATTTTTTATTTTAGATATTGTAAATAAACTTTCACCCCACCATCACATCCTTTTTCACATGAGGTGAGGGAGCAGTGTCACAACCATGCGACCTACCATTTCTATGGTTGAGCCGTATCCATGTTTGTGCCATTAGAAGTTCGCAGTGAGAAGCGAATGTCCCTTAATTTCATTCCCTTAAAGTACAAACAAGCCAATCGACGGTTTAAATCGTTTAACATTTTCATCAGAATATTACCCATATCTCCATTTTCCATTTGTTATGGAATTGATTATAATTAATTATTGTTGTCTTGCACCTAACCCTCATCCCTAAATTTTATTAGATTATGCATGCACATTGAATGTGGCATGATTTGAACCCTTGTTTGTATTTCTTTATTCATTTACTTAATTCTTCCCCAAATGTACCCAATTCCCTAATATTTACTGTATACTCGTATAAGTATATATATTTAATTAATAGTTTCACTCACTCTCGTACCATGGCTGTAAACCCTTCATTACTGTATCTCTAATTCGTTTCCTCTAATTTCTCCCAATAATGACTTACACTGCGTTCGCACTTATTAAGCAGATTACATTTTCTCCAATGTTTTCAAAAGTTTTTCCCCGATTTCAATTAAATTTGTAGCAAATAATCACTATATATAGCAGCATTGATGGTATTCATTTCGATAAAATATTTTGATAATTAAAATAATTATCTCATTTTATTAAAAAATATGTAAAATATTGTGTTCCGACTTATTAAGCAAGTATTCTATTTACGGATCTAAATGGTGAAAATGGGTAAGAAGAAGGATTTAACATTAACTGAGAAAAGAAAAATAGTCAAGTTACTCGTTGAAAATATAAAATCTATTGAAATTGCGAAGCAGTTTGGCAGAGCTTATCGAACTGTAAACAAGTTTGTAGCGGAGGGTACCAAAATGAGGCAGCGAAGTGATAAAGGAGCTATAAGAAAAGTGACAAGGCGGTAGATATCTGTAATCAAGCGCAAATTGCAAAGCATCCATTGTCCTCAAGTAAAGAGGTTTTTGAGCAGGCTGGCATACATAATGTACCAAGAACATCTCGATGTGGAATCCTCCAAACAATTGGCAAGACGTGCAAACCTACGATTCAGTCACCATTAACACCCAGGTACAAGAAGCAACGTGTTGAATGGGCGCGTCAGTACGTGAAAACAGATTTTAATACTGTATTGTTCACCGATGAATGAAAAGCAACCCTTGAGGGACTTGATGTTTGGTCAAGAAGATGGATTGCTGAGAGCCAATTTCTACCATCGAGATTAAGACGCCAACAAGGTGGAGGTAGTGTCATGTTTTGGGCAGGATTGATAGGCAGTGAAGTAGCTGTCCCATACAGAGTGCCTGATGGTGTAAAAATGAATGACCCTTAGCAATCCATCTTCTTGACCAACCATCAGATCCCTCAAGGGTTGCTCTTCATTCATCGGTTAACAATACAGTATTAAAATCTGTTTTCACGTACTGACGCGCCCATTTAACACGTTGCTTCTTGTACCTGGGTGTTAATGGTGACTGAATCGTAGGTTTACACGTCTTGCCAATTGTTTGGAGGATTCCACATCGAGATGGTCTTGATACATTATGTATGCCAGCCTGCTCAAAAACCTCTTTACTTGAGGACAATGGATGCTTTGCAATTTGAGCTTGATTACAGATATCTGCCGCCTTGTCACTTTTCTTATAGCTCCTTTATCACTTCGCTGCCTCAGTTTGGTACCCTCCGCTACAAACTTGTTTACAGTTCGATAAGCTCTGCCAAACTGCTTCGCAATTTCAATAGATTTTATATTTTCAGCGAGTAACTTGACTATTTTTCTTTTCTCAGTTAATGTTGAATCCTTCTTCTTACCCATTTTCACCATTTAGATCTGTAAATAGAATACTTGCTTAATAAGTCGGAACACAATATTTTACATATTTTTCAATAAAATGAGATAATTATTTTAATTATCAAAATATTTTATCGAAATGAATACCATCAATGCTGCTATATATAATGATTATTTGCTACAAATTTCATTGAAATCGGGGAAAAACTTTTGAAAACATTGGAGAAAATGTAATCTGCTTAATAAGTGCGAACGCAGTGTATACTGTACGTGCGAATTAAATAACTATGGCGTATTAATTATGAAGTAACGTATTGCATAATTTGATAGACTATGACGTCATAAAGTAACTTAATTCCCTTCACATTTTCCATACCTTGAATACTGAATCGTGTCTTTAGTATGTGGATATCTTTAGTATTCAATGTATGGTAAATTCTTTAACATAATAATAAAAACTTTACACTCTACACGTTATTATTTATATATTGTGTCTTGTCTGGTGTTATGCAGTATAAATATTATTCAACCATATTCATTCATACGTCCATATCCTTTCTTGACCGCTATCGTTTATTAATTTTATTAATTATTCATTCATCGACCTACCTATTGTCTACTTATTGTATACTTATGCCCTATCAACATATCAGTCCATGTTTACTCGTGTCAGTCTCTATTACGCACACAACCTATTGTGTGACTACCGATATGTGTATAATACTTATGCACTCGTACATGTCCGCTGATAGTCATGATTACGTACGTCGTTATGATTACATGTAAGTACGTTCACATGTATACTTGTTATTTTTTCTTAATTATTTAATTTCTCGCAAGATATTCGTTCATGCTGACGCAAGTACTGGAATTCCGATGACGACGCCAAAAGCGGGCATCTGAATACAAAATCTCCTCTCTTGCTTGCTTCTAATTTATAAAACATTATGATGTGTGTTATGTTATATATTATGTTATATTATGTTATGTTATATATAAATGTCCGCGTACTTCCGTATCTTACTTTAGTATCAGATATGTCAATTAACAATTTGCTAAAATTGTGATTGTAATAACTTGGGGTTAGTGACCCCGCTAAGTTACTAAGTTTCTAAACAACAATAAAGGCACTTACCGGTGCGTTGAATTAGATATTCTTTAGGGCCTACCATAGATTTCCTGCGTCCCACAAAACAACCTACCTAAACTCTCTAACTTTACTAATTTAGAATCTATAGACATTACCCCTAACTATTATTATTTATTGACAACTTTCTACCCCATTTGTCACCTTAGAATCATCACCAAATTAAAATTAGCAGCAACGATTTAGTCAGATATGAATAACCATGCTCTAGTCCAGCCAAAATCAAAACGAACAGCCCGCGTTGCTCTGTTTATCCCTTCGTGCTGCCATTCAGCTTTCTTTTAGTGATTTTTCCCTTTAGTGACTTTAGACTATATACATATATACAGTGGTGTAGTGCTAAATAAAGAAGTGAGGGAACGCATTTTGAAAGTGTTACTAAGATGCGGGGGGGACACTGGCGAGCGCGGCGAGCCCATACAGCTGGGGGTCCGGGGGCACTGTAAGCCCCCCGGGAAATCTTTTGAAATCTGACCAATTTCAGGGATATTTTGAGGTCATATGCACTGGATATTAGGATATATTCCAAGGTTGAAGATGCAGTATTTCCAGTGTCATTAGATATATGACATCCAGTACGATCAATAAAAATAGCTAACAACTGGAATGATTAACTAAAAAAAAGTTAACAACTGGTACGCCGTGGTGACTGTTTCATCAGATCTTTATAGGCTAGCATTGCCTCAGTCGAAGCTAAAAGAAATGAAACAGTTAATGATTCTTTCTCATATTCCTTCTAGGGGTGGGAATTAAAATTTCATGACGTTAGAGATTTGTAAGTTCGGATTTATTTGAAATAGTGAGGGAACGCCGTTCCGTCTACCAAAAAAAGTAAGGGAACGCCGTTCCCACGCGTTCCCACAGCACTACACCACTGTATATATATCTATATACAGTATGTCTCTATATATAAATAGATAGAGTGATCGACACAATGATAATGTGGACGTCATTGATGGGGTTAGAGCAATTATGTGCACCAATCCGAACACACCTCCGCTGCCATAAGGACCGCCCATTTTATACCTAACAGACTAGCTTGGGACGAGACAGAGGCGCGAGACTTATTGTAAGCACTGTACAATATAGGTAGGGAAATTCATTTGTGTGTGAATAAAAAATCTACATATCTAAGTGTTAATGGGAGACTTTGCGCGGCCGCGTTCACGTATCCCCATTTATCCCACAAGGTATTAAGTTTGTCCAAAGCGGATTTACCTAACGCACCGTTCTCGAGGAACCTAACTCCCGCGTTGGACGAGGGTTTACTGTAATTTTTAACGCCTCGGAGACCTTGATTTCGACTCTCCTTTTCCTTCTATTTGGGGGTATTTTTTCGGGCATTCGCCCTTGACCCCTCCTTCCTGCATAAAATATAGATATATACAGTGTTGGGCACTAAAGCGTTAATCCGATAACAGTTAATTAACGAAGTTAACTTTTTTTAACGGACTATTAACGGAAGTTAATTTCCATTTATCGTTATCGGACCAGTTAACTTCCGATAACTCGATATTTAGTCTGTTAAAGTCCGTTAACACGTTAACTCCACTGGCTGCGCAGGTTCGACAGCGACCAAACTGTCTCTGTCAGGGCCGCCATGGAGGTCGAGGTCGAGAGAGCACTGAGGAACCGGAACGTTGACAGCACCACCAGCTCTAGCGACAGCAGCATGCCTGACGACCTCTTCGCTGGGTGGACGGCCGGTGGCTCAAGTACCAGTGTCAAGCAGAAGGCCAAGAGACTTGTCGACACTTGGCTGGACACTGATGAGAAGGTAGACATGGCCGACTCTGACTTCATGGGGGAGCAGATCTTCATCAACCTCTTCCTGAAGTACAATACACCAATTCCGTCCTCTGCCGCAGTGGAACGGCTCTTCTCTCTCGGCAAGGACATCCTGAGGCCCAAGAGGCAGGGCCGGATTAACCATTAAGCAAAATAAGCCCGTGCTTAGGGCATCAAGGGAAGGGGGGCACCACAGAAATTTTCCATTGTCTGATTTACCATGGATTTATTATACTATTATAATCGCGGCTTATAGCCTATAAGCTGTTGAAAACTGAATTATATATATTCATATATAGTATTTATTTTTTTTCATTGTTTGAATTTGTAGTGAACAACAACCCTTTTGAGAGAATAAATATATTTCGTTGTAATCACACACTTTATGCTTTGCGTTATTATTTTGTTTATATCAAATCTTTGAGCGCCATATTAAAAATACATATAGATTAAATATTTTCGTGTGCTATAGGAAGTTATTCTGAACGTGTGATTTGTGCATATAATATTAAATATATATTTTACATAATCATTTGGTATTGTTTTACAGAAAGATTTAGGTTTATAGAATTGTAATATAAATTAATATTAAAATAAAAGAAACTATAAACTCTCTATATTGCTGTTGTATCAAGTGATGTTTATCACGGCCATTATAATAATAAGATATACTGACCTAAGTTAATTAGCGTTGAAGAAGTTTATCTGTTGCTCTCTCTTCTTCTCTAGGGTAAGTCTATGAAGTGTACTTTATTTGTATATATAACAATATTTTATCATACACGTATCTTTATTTTATAATTTATTTATCTATTGTCATAACAGTATAAAAGAATTTAGATTGTAATAACCAGAGTGAATAATTTGTAATGTATATATAACATCAAACGTAGTTAGGACAATTTAGGCCCTAAGCAAATGTTCATATTTCCTATAATTAAATATTGTGTTTTAAATAAATAAATAAATGTAAATATAAAATGTGGCTCGTTAATAGTGAAATGTTAATATTGATATTTTTATAGATTGCGTATTATTAATTCTAATGTTAAGTATTTTTATTTTATAGGTTTCGGTTCCTTCTTTCGGTTCCTTCTTTTGGTTCCTTCTTTCGATTTGATTTGTATTCAACATTTCGAGTTGATATTTCGGTTGAGTTATATTTAATTGCCACTTATATTTAAATTGCCACTTTGGTTGTGTACGGTTCCCATTTTGTCTTTCTGAGAATAAAAGAACAAAGCCAAGATTGTGATATGTGTAACTGTGTTGATTGCCACATAATATACAAATAAAATATTATTTTTATTTCTGTATTTTACAGACCCCAAGAACCAAGATGAAACGTGTTCAGTTAAGTGGTGCACAAAAGCGAAAACTATCAAAAGAGAAACAAGAGAAGACTTTGGATTTAGAGTCCAAGACTGCAAAGCTGACTGATTTCTTCACACAAGTTCCACGACCACAACGTCAACATGATATACCGATTCTGAATCAAAACCAATCTCCGTCATCAGAAGTGGACACAAATACCACTTTGATCACTTCAAAATCAAAATATGATGACGTTGGAATCACCGAGGTGTCACAAGCAGGTTCATCTACTATTGTAATTGATCATCATGAAAAAAGCACTACTCACCGAGACTCTATGCTAACATACTTAACTCGCAGACAAGGTGCGGGGTTGGGACAACAGTTGGAAAAACAAATTCAGGAAGAGTGTGATTACTGGGAACATGTCTTGAGGCGTGTCATAGCTGTTATTTGTACGTTAACTGAACGTGGCTTGTCTTTTCGAGAAACAGAAGAAAGATTTGGATCATTGCAGAATGGAATTTTTTTAGGGCTGCTTGAGCTCATAAGCCGGTTTGATCCATTTTTAGCAGGTCACATTTTGAAATATGGAAATTCTGGCAAAGGAAATCCTTCTTACCTGTCCAAAACCACCTGTGAGGAACTCATTCAACTAATGGCTCAAAAGGTCCACGCACTCATTGTTGACGAAGTAAAATCTTCTGGTTATTTTAGTTTGTCAGTTGATTCAACACCAGATCTATCACATATCGATCAGTTAAGTGTTGTACTTAGGTACTTAAAAGATGGACAGCCTATTGAACGCTTTTTAACCTTTCTGAAAATGAAAAGCCATACTGGTGAGGAAATGGCAAATCAGGTGTTGCAGTACTTACGTGAAGTTTGTAAGCTAAACTTTTCAAAATGTAGGGGTCAATCTTACGACAACGCTGCCAACATGTCTGGGCGTTATAAGGGGATGCAGCAAAAAATTTTAGAAACAAACAAGTTTGCTATATATGTGCCCTGTGCAGCCCATTCACTAAATCTGGTAGGCCGAAGTGCTGTTGACTGCTGTCAAGAGGCGGTTAATTTCTTCTCTACAGTGAAGTTGCTCTATACCTTTTTTTTAGCCTCAACCAGCAGGTGGGAAATTCTTAAAGGTTGTATTGGAAATGAAAGTGTCTTAAAATCCCTCTCTGATACCAGATGGGAGGCACATGCTATGGCAACAGCAGCAATTTTGAAATCTTTCCTTAAAATTTTAGAAGCGTTAGAATGTATAGCTGAAGACCAGTCACAAAAGGGAGACACTAGAAGAGAAGCAAAAATATTGCAAATAAGATGCAAGAGCTAGAATTCGTTTTATGTTGAATTTTTGGGATGAGATTTTGCAAAATTTTCATAGAGTAAGCAAAGTTCTACAGAATAAGGATGTGAACTTAAAAACATGTGCAGATCTGTATGGATCATTAGCTGACAACTGTGCACTTCACGAGATGAATTTGAAAGATATGAAGCAGCTACAAAGGAAATGCTACCAGATGTTGATTACAAGGCAGCTCAAACTCGCAAACGTATCAGAAAGAAGGTACCCAATGACGGAGATGCACCAGAAGTATATCTGAACGCCAGAGATAAATTTCTTATCACCACCTTTTACACAATTGTTGACAAACTTGAAACTGAGATGAGAAGAAGAGGAGAGATATACAAAGAAATAGCAGAGAGATTTTCTTTTCTAAGTGATGTGCCACATAATGTCACCACTTCATCATCTACTGAAATTGAAAGGTATTCTCAGGGTTGTAAAAAGATGATTGATGCTTACCCAGAGGACTTGAACACTAATTTCTCTGCTGAGCTTCAGCAGTTTCACTCATATGTGTGCCATAAGTTCAGTGCAAAAAAAAATGTAAAAACAAGATTCAGTCATGCTGAACTTTATAAAATAATTGTAGAAGACAATATTGAGTGTGCCTTCCCAAATGTAGAAATTGCCTTTCGTATATTTTTAACATTAATGGTCACAAATTGCTCAGCTGAGCGTTCATTTTCTCAGTTGAAGTATATTAAAAATACCAACAGAAAACTATGCAACAAGGCAGGCTGGATGCCTTATCTCTACTAAGTATAGAAGTAGATGTGTTACGTAAGATTAGTTTTGAGGATCTGATCAAAGACTTTGCAATTAAAAAAGTAGGAGAAAACTTTTAAAATATAAATGAAGTGGAAGTTTACAAAAAACATTATTTTCCATCTTACTGTAAGTTTTGTTTCATTTCAAAAAATAAAATTTTATTATGGTTTATTTTTGTTTATATTTTGAATTACATATATATGGGGCACCAAAATCTTTTAAGTGCTTAGGGTCTCTAAAGGTCTTAATCCGGCCCTGCCAAGAGGTCAAGACTGGCAGTTGGGCCTAACTTTGAGAAGTTGGTCTTTCTGAAGGGCAACCAGCACATTGTGTCATAGTCTTTAATAAATGTGCCTAAAATTTAATTTTACCTTTCAGTTCCCGCCATAATAATTCCCTGGTAAATTAAAATTTAGTTAATGGTTAGTGGTTACAAGGGTTTCAAAACATGTAATCAGTACATTTTTTATTAAAAATATAAAAAAAAGTTATTAAGCAAAAAAGTTGCAAAACTTGATAAAAATACAGTTAAATACCTATTTATTGTTGGATTTTGCATAAATAAACATTTTCTATGGGTTTTAAAGCTTTTTTCCTTGATTTTTTTAAATGTTAGTAAAGAAATAGTTATCGTTAACGGATTATCGTTAACTTCCGTTAACTTTGTAGTAAAATTATCGGATTATCGTTTTCGGAGTTAAAAATTGGGGTTAACAGATTATCGTTATCGAAGTTAACTTTTTGGTTAACGGTGCCCACCACTGGATATATATTATCAATACTGATAAAACTAATTCACTTAGTGCATCTCAAATTTACTGTACTGAAGGTCTTCAGTAGGAACGAAAATTTGGGTAAGCTATTTTAAAAATCTTGGCCTATATACTATAACTCATTAATTCATATGTGTGTAACATAACTCATTAAAATGTTTATCACATTCACATATTACTCTCTATTTTATGTTACGGCTAAATTTTACGACCACTCTTCCACAATTAGATGCCCAGATATTAAAAAATCTTCGTTTGTAGGGAATTTAAAAACTTGGACTGTTTGTGAAAGTTTCTACACTGTTACAGAATACTGCAGCACACTTTAAAGGCATTTTGCATTGATTACAATAAATAAATTTTTGTACAATAAATAAATTTAACTTTGAATACTTGAATATTACTACATCAGTTTTCAATTTACAGTTGCATCATTACGTCATCAACCCCCAACATTTATGATTGGCTGCAAAAATAGTCCTCTTGCGAGTTGCTCGATTATAATATTGCAACGTTTTAAGAATATTAATTAACTAAGAAATTATAAGTTAAATACATAATTTTATAAAAATAAATGTTATACTTAAAATTACATAATAAAAAAATACCTAATTTACCATAATTATATACCTATTTGCAGTGGTGTAGTGCTAAATAAAGAAGTGAGGGAACGCATTTTGAAAGTGTTACTCAGATGCGGGGAGACAATGGCGAGCCCATACAGCTGGGGGTCCGGGGGCACTGTAAGCCCCCCGGGAAATCTTTTGAAATCTGACCAATTTCAGGGATATTTTGAGGTCATATGCACTGGATATTAGGATATATTCCAAGGTTGAAGATGCAGTATTTCCAGTGTCATTAGATATATGACATCCAGTACGATCAATAAAAATAGCTAACAACTGGAATGATTAACTAAAAAAAAGTTAACAACTGGTACGCCGTGGTGACTGTTTCATCAGATCTTTATAGGCTAGCATTGCCTCAGTCGAAGCTAAAAGAAATGAAACAGTTAATGATTCTTTATCATATTTCTTCTAGGGGTGGGAATTAAAATTTCATGACGTTAGAGATTTGTAAGTTCGGATTTATTTGAAATAGTGAGGGAACGCCGTTCCGTCTACCAAAAAAAGTAAGGGAACGCCGTTCCCACGCGTTCCCACAGCACTACACCACTGCATATGTATACACACACACGTCACCTCACTCCTCCCCTACAAGTTTAGTCTGTCAGGGGGGTGAGACCCTAAACGACCTGCGGAGCGGGGTCGATGTAGTAGGAATAGGTGCAACCTGCATGGGCGGGCGAATTGAACCATTTTCCAGAGGATCGGTTCTCTCTTCCGGAAGACTCCGGTCATCCTGTAATTCACGTTCCCATATCTGGTCCTGATGGCGTTTAATAGAACGACCATCTTCTAGTTGGCACTTGAAGGAAACAGGGCCCGTTCTCTCCTGCACAGTTGCAGGAACCCATTTTGGTCCAGCCCCATAGTTGCGAATCATAACTGGATCATTAGGTTGCGCTTCTATAACTCTCCCTTTTTTAGTGTCATGGTACAACTTCTGTTTTTCCTGATGGCGTAAAACTCGTTGTTGTAACGTTTCGTTTGGACGTAACAGATCGAAAACTGAACGAATTCCCCGGCCAATCATAAGTTTAGAAGGAGACACCCCCGTCATTGTGTAAGGTGTTAGTCGATATTTAAAAAAAAATTTATCCAACACCACTTGCATTTCCTCCCCACGAGAATGACGCAAGGCCGACTTGAAAGTACGGACCATGTTTTCCGCGAGACCGTTAGTAGACGGGTGAAAAACACTAGACCGGACATGTCTAATGCCATTTAGGTGGACAAAAGAACGAAATTCCTCACTGGTAAAACAAGTACCATTGTCGGAAACCAGAACTACGGGTAAACCCCATCGAGAGAAACACGAACGGAGTAAGCGAATAGTAACACCCGAAGTCGTGGAAGTGGTTGGAAAAATTTCCACCCACTTAGAGTAGGCGTCCACAATGACTAGGAAATAGGTATTATTTATAGGACCTGCACAGTCAACGTGGATCCTATGCCAAGGTATAGTAGGCCATTCCCAAGGATGAAGTGGACTTCTCATTGGGAGATCTCTGTTCTCTAGGCAGCTTTGACACGAACGAACCAATGATTCGAGTTCTCCATCTAAACCGGGCCACCAGAAATAAGCTCTCGCCAGCTCTTTCATTTTTGTTGCACCCATGTGTTCAGCGTGAAGTTCCTTCACTAAATTCGACCTGCCTTCATTCGGAATTATCACTCTGTGGCCCCATAAGAGACAGCCATTTTGGATTGAGAGACCAGACTGACATTGATAAAAAGGCTGTAATTCACTCTCAACCTTAGTAGGCCAACCAACTGAGCAGTAATGGATGACCCTAGACAGAATAGGGTCTGATTTTGTCCACTGCTCTATTTGTACTGCAGATACTGAAGTGGATTCCAAAAACTCCACCAAGTGAACCCATTCTGTTGGTATAGGTACACATTCATTTGGATTTTCTAAAGGCAACCTACTTAGAGCATCAGCCGTACCTAGAAGTTTGCCTGACCGATGTACTAAGTCAAATTTATACGCTTGTAGAATCAGTGCCCATCGTTGAATCCTACCTGAGGCTATAACTGGAATATTTTTATTGGGTGAAAATAAACCTAAAAGAGGCTTATGGTTAGTAATGTGAATTCATGACCGCACAGATGGAAATGAAATTTTTTTACTGCAAATACTAAGGCTAAGGCTTCCCGTTCAAGTTGTGCATATCGTCTTTCAGTCTGTTAGAAAATCTAGAAGAGGAAGAGCCATTGTTGTTCCAAGGCGATATGATGACTAAGCTGATTGATGCAGCATTGCTTGTATATATTAAGTTAAGGTGTATAACTGTATATATATATCCATCTCATAATTGTAAGGTTAGTGAAAAATTCACTTAATTTAGAGCTAGCATTTTTGGGCTCTTGTGGCATCATTGTTTGGGCACTCTTGTGGCATCATTTTTTTGGGGGCGCTGCGCGTCCTTCCTACTCGTTTGTTGAATGCGGCACTTATAGGGCGTGGTCTTATAGAGAGCTCTCTTGTAATTCAGTTTGGTTGTTTAGATACAAGATTGTTGCATCGTGCAATGGTGCAGGTTGTTGTTGTTGTTGCAAGGTTTAGAAAGAAGACCATAAATAGTGCCCCTTTTGTTTTTTATCTTAATTTTATGCAACTGAGGCCTAAGGTAGGCCCACATCGAGTCAGCAACCCTGAGGTAGGACCTAATAGGACCTCCAAGTCCGTAAGTTTTTAGTCTAGCTTAACTTGGGATGTAGGTTAAACTGGCCCTTCAGAGCTTGGCCTTTCAGGGCTCAGCTGGGATTCTGAACCCAATAAAATAATAAAATAACTGAGTCAGTGACTATTTTCCGGCAAAGTTCTGATTGTGCAAATTGCAGCCCAAGTTAGGCCTGGACGGGTTGAGCATAATTGAGTTAAGGTCCCAGGCAGTAGCGGATTATAATGCGGGCAAAGGGGGCATTTGCCCCCGGCCCCAGATGCTGACCGACCCCAAGAAAATATGTAAACGCTATAATCTACCGTTGATAATAATTGGTCGACCGTGAGGAAGAAAAAAAATTCTAGATTCCGCTTCTACAAAACCTAGTTTAGTATCCCATTTATGTGAACAAAGTATACATTTTCTGTAATCACATCTTTGTTTTTGTTTTGTTTTCTGTTGATCGATCCCAGTCAGCTGATCACATCACTCATGTATGATGTATCAGGTAAAGAATTTTGTTTTTCTAGTGTTTTTCTAGTGACACCGGCCCGAAAATATTCATTGCCCCTGGTTCTAACAATGCTTAATCCGGCCCTGGTCCCAGGGTAGAAAGTTTGGTCGCCTAATTGCAAAACTTGGCCGCTAGTCTGTCGTTGTTTTGGGCCTACATTTTCACCGGTTTGGTTAATTTTGGTTTATTGTTCGTAGGCGAAGGTTGCAGACTTCAGTGCGGTAGTTACTTGGGTGGAAAATTTGGTATTCCATACTGGTGGTTGGTCAGTACCCCAACCAAGCAATTCAGTTTATTTGAAAAAAGCAAAATTTGAGTTTCATCAGTTTGGTTAAGTATTTTTGCCAATTCAGCTTATTTGGCATTGAGCCCAATTGTTGTTTGCATTGAAGATGAGTGCAGCTGAATTGAACAAGTTTAAAAAAAGGAGAAACACCTACAAAGGTCTAATTACAAAGGTCATTGCCACTATAGATTCTGCTATAGAGCAAGAGGATTTAAGCTTAGTGACTGCGCAGCTTTCCATATTAGAAACTAAAAAGGTTGCTCAAAGCGAAGTAAATGTTAAAATTGAGGCTCTTATAGAAGAGGATGAAATAGAAAATAACATAATTTACTTTGAAGAGATTACTGATGACATAATTAAAGTATGCCACAGAGCAAAAGAGTTTAGCAGCTCAGTACAGTTAGAGACCAGATCTAAAATGAAACACAACCCTCAACAAATGGTGTTTGTGAAGTTAAGGTTGACAGATCTGCAGTTCAATTACTGAGGCTTGTACTCAAAACATTTTCTGGGAGTATTCAGGAATGGCAAGGATGGGCAGACAGTTTTCAATCAGCAGTTCATTCTTGTCAAGTGTTAAGTGGGTGGAGAAATTTAATTATTTGCAGTCCCTCTTGGAAGGGGAGACAGTAAAGAGTAAAGACAATAGCAGGATTAGCATTAACAGAGGCTAATTATAATGTAGCTTGGGATATACTGAAGAAACAGTTTGGTAAACCAGAGATCTTAATTAAAAGCCACCTCCGCGAACTTTTAGCTATACCTCCTGTTAATAATCCCAATAGTGCCAAGGAGTTACGGCAGTTATATGATGAATTTGAAGTTAGAACTAGGTCCCTGGACAACTTGGGTGTAGGAATGGAAAGGTATGGTATAATGTTGGTCACTATACTGGAGTCTAAATTGCCTAGCTCAATTTTGCTTGAATTAAGTAGGGGATACTCTCCAGAACATGTGTACATCCCCCTTCAGCAGATGTTAAGTCTTTTAGGGAAAGAATTAGCAAAACGAGAGGGAACTGAGTTTGCACAGTGGGATGTTAAACAAGGGGACAAAGGCAGGCACAGCACCAAAGTTTCTACAAAAAGGAATAGCCCAGGTATAGTGTCAAATCTACATGCATCCTCTGAGAATAAATTAAAGGGAATCAAGGAATGCATATTTTGCGAAGGTAACCACAAGTCATATAAATGTGAGGTGGCTGAGGCTTTACCTGTTGAGGAGAGAAAAGACAGGGTAACTAAGTCCACAGCATGTTTTAAATGTTTTTTGAAAGGTTACAGAGCAAGGTTTTGTAAGTTTAAAATTTTGTGCAAAAAATGCCATGGCCGGCATCAGCCATTATTGTGTGAAAACACTCCTAGTAGGCCTACCCCAGAACTAGAGACATCAGTGGCACATGCCACTGTTATGAAAGGGAATAAAAGTAAAGGGGGATTATTGCAAACAGCTGCAGCATTATTAATTGGGAATGATGGAGAAGCTACTGTAAGAGTGTTGTTTGATAGTGGTAGCCAGTGTAGCTTTATTAAGACCAGAATTTCCAGAAAATTGAAGTTTAAAGAACTTAAGAGGGAAAATTTAAGAATTTCTGGGTTTGGGGGTTCTGTTCAAAACCGAACCAAAGTTAAGTAGGTAGAAGTTCTGATTAAGGGGTTGTTACCACAAAGTCCCACTATCAAGGTCCAAGCTGTAGAGATTGAGGAACTTTGTGCTCCAGTCACTATTTGTTTAGATATGGCATGTGTCCAAGAATTGCAAGTTAAAGGAATTAATTTGGGCAATAATAAGTTTGAAGGAACAGAAGATATTAGTCTTTTGATTGGAGCTGACTATTACTGGGACTTCATCACTGATAATACTGTCCGCTAGGGTGGATCGATTTTACATTTATTTCGATTTCCATATTCTAATAGAGACAAAAACTTGCGCATGCATGAGAAAATAGCCTCTGCAAAATCTTAGCTTAATAGGTAATCATCTTCTGCCCCCGGCAGAGCGATGAAAATCATATTTTAGTAGTCAAAAACGTATTTTTCTTATAATTTTTAAAATATTTCAATATGCATCAAAATTATTCCTAATAACTATAAAGTCGATGAAAAAGACCTCATATGATCGTTTTTCCAAGCGCGTTGTCCTACGTTAATATCTTTTGCCCCCGGCAACAACGTCAAATGTTGAAAAAATAGGTAATTTATATACATATTTTTAGATCGGCTCTTTGTCTTAAATAATGCATTTATATATTTCCCATAGCATTTATATCGTTGCTTAGGCATGAAATAACACACACGCAAAATTTTATGACTCTAGAGTAATATCTTCTGTCCCCGAGAAAAGTCTAAATGTGGATTATAATTACGTTAATGCGATGTTATAAGTACGATAAGTAGTAAGTACAGCTCCTCGCTTGCTAATTTTATAAAATTAGCAACTCAGAACTCACCAAGGAGGTGGCTGTACGTCGAGTTCCACCCTATCCAGCCCAACCACCCTTCCTTTGGCTGCATGTCGATTTACATACGGTAATCTTTCTTAGAATCAAATCGTGGAATTTTTGTTCGGGAGTGAAGACGGGAGCGGATGAATCCGTCCCTCTCTTCTATTCCACTTACACTGGCAGAGGCTTCGGTTACTAATTTGATGAGTCTCTCGACCGCTTGAGTATGACAAGGGAATAGTGGGATCAGTCCATCAGGCTGGTCTCCCGTCTCAACAAACTCTTTTATTCGGGTATCAGGTATTGTTTTTGTAACGGGGGTTCGGTCACCTCAGCCGTTTGCCAGTTGATCATTTCGTAATAGTTTTGACTACTATCTAGAGCAGCTCAGGCATGGCGAAGGCTCGAATTTCCCCCGCTGGTGATTGTTTTGATCGTGCTTTTAATATTCTTCTCCATCCCAATTCTCTTATGTGTTGCTCATCGGCATGTAGCATGGAGATCAAAATATTTTCTGGGTGAGCAAAGAAAGAATTTCTACGGAGGACTTTGTTGGCGATTGTCTTAGATCTTTGAGGCATGGTCTGAGAGAGACGCATCATTTCGAAAAAATGTTTTGCGCCCTCAGTGAAACGAGTTTTTCTTTATCTTAAACCAAATTGGTGCGTAAACTGTCATAATGAATCGCACAATTTCGTTGAAGGTGCTGGAGGGTTCACTGGTTGAAACATAGAGGCGCAGAAATCTATTTGCTGTTGTCAGCCACCTGGAATGCGCCATCTTACCTGGATTTCGAGCTGCGAGAGCTGAAGAGCAGCTACCGCTCGACACTGCTCTGTAGATGCCAAACAAATATTTTTGGTCAGTGCTCAACTCGGCATCATCTATGTCAATGTCGGGAGATGGAATGGCATCGAATTCTGTAATTGGAAGTTTTTCGCAGTCGTTCAGTTTTTCCAACTGGTTCAGTAAAGCCCATTGGCCCAGTTGTTTTGCCGTCCAAGTCTTGAATGAGGTGTCGCAGTGATAATTCATTACCGTGTAATAGGCATATGATCCACTGAACTGGCCTTTGTAGTTTCATTTCAATCATACGAATGGCTCCACCCTTTCGACCCGTGTTCACTGCGGTACCATCACAGCCGATAGCCACAATGTCGTCCGTGCTAATATTGTTAGTCTGCTGCTGCTGCTGGCAGCACTCACCAGAGATGACCTTTAAACCCTAGCCTATAGTCATAAAATTTTGCGTGTGTGTTATTTCATGCCTAAGCAACGATATAAATGCTATGGGAAATATATAAATGCATTATTTAAGACAAAGAACCGATCTGAAAATATGTATATAAATTACCTATTTTTTCAACATTTGACGTTGTTGCCGGGGGCAAAAGATATTAACGTAGGACAACGCGCTTGGAAAAAAGATCATATGTGGTCTTTTTCATCGACTTTATAGTTATTAGGAATAATTTTGATGCATATTGAAATATTTTAAAAATTATAAGAAAAATACGTTTTTGACTACTAAAATATGATTTTCATCGCTCTGCCTGGGACAGAAGATGATTACCTATTAAGCTAAGATTTTGCAGAGGCTATTTTCTCATGCATGCGCAAGTTTTTGTCTCTATTAGAATATGGAAATCGAAAAAAATGTAAAATCGATCCACCCTACTGTCCGCACATCTCGAGGTCCGGTAGCTATTGAAAGTAAGCTAGGCTGGATGCTACATGGTAGCTATTGCAATGAAATTGGGGTTAAAGCTCTTTTTGTTAAGATTGAGGAGAACAGCCATGGTTTGGAAAGGCATTTGAAAGCGTTTTGGGAACTTGAATCCATTGGCATAAAGGACAAACAGGAGAAGCAGGCAAGTACAGTGAACAGTGATGTTTTAGAGCAATTTGAAAAGGGGATTGGGTTTAGAGATGGTTGCTATGAAGTTGGCCTCCCTTGGAAGGATTCTTGCAAACCCAGTTCAAACCTTCAGCTAGCTAATAGGAGGTTGGAGACTTCATTGCACAGGCTAAGAAAAAATGAGTTGTTAATTGAATACAATGAGGCCATCCTAAGCTGTGTAAAGGAGAGCTATGCTGAAAGGGTGAAATGTGAGCTGGTGAGCCAGGAGGCACATTATCTGCCACACAATGCAGTGGTACGGCGAGACAAAACTACTACCAAACTAAGTGTAGTTTTTGATGGCTCAGCCAAGGACAAAGTTGGTGTGTCTATGGAAAAATAAGTCCTGCTCCAACTAGAGTAGCCTAAACACAGCCTAGGCTACGTTGAAGATGGAAGACCTAGGCTAAAGATGAACCAGCCTAGCTATGTGTCCATAAACAGGACTTCCATACTTTATTGTTAAACAATTACAGCTAAATGTCAGCTTATTTAACCTAAATTTAATAACCGAAGGGAAATTTATGAACTTCTTAACCTGGAATGATATATTATCCCAAACTCAATTTTTCGACACCAGTGGCGAACTTTTTATTCCGGCTTCTTTGTCTCTAGTCCCTCCTTGTTGTTCTCCTTTGTCTCTCCTCCTTCTTTGTTCTTATTGCGATCTTTTCTTCTTCCCAAAACCATGTTGCCATTTCTAGCTCTGGGATCATTTTTCTTTTCATCCCATATTTGTTTCTTCGTTGGTGTCTTTTTAATTTTTCTCAGCAAGAGTTCATGTTCTCCTTCTGAGTTATTTTATTTATTATTTTTTTAATGTCAATATGGCTTATCCAAGATTAGGTGGGTCTTCCATTTCGGTACTCCCAAATTTTCCATACATTGGGGCCAGAAAGGAAAAATTGCATGTGAAACCCAATTTTTTCTTTAATATGTTAACCCATCTTAGATTACCTATATTTATGTTTTATTTGTTATTCCATTTTTGTTTTTCCTCACTTTTTAATATAAAAAGTGTAGCATTTTATAAAGTCCTCACCCTTTTCAAAATGAAAGGGTGTTGCATTTTAGTTTATTTTCCATAGGAAATATTACAATACTCCAGCCCTTATCTTTTGTTGTAACATCTGCCTAGCTCGTAGAGCAGTTGAACGTTGTGGTCTACTATTTGTGGTATAGGTTATTGTAGTAGTAGGACTAGTTACATCATTTATTGAACAGGTTAGGTTTGGTATAGTTTGGGTCAAATTTTGATCATCATCAGAATCTATTATATTCATCATCTTGATCATTTTTGTTAACAGTAGTTGGTCCTACTTCTAGGGGGTATAAGAGTGATACATCTCTTATAGTTTCACCTGAAGCAGTTTTAAGTTTTACAACCCTGGTTAATCCATCTTCCCCAGTTTTTAGTTCTAAAACTCTACCTAATGGCCAACACTGTCTTGGTGTATTTTGTCTAATTAGAACTACATCTCCTACCCTAATTTTATTAACCCAGTCTTTGTTTTGTATATATTTATGTCTTTCTCTCAACCCAACAAGGTATTCATCACTCCATTGCTTTTTAAATTTTGTTTTTATATTTGTTATTTGTGATAATCTATTTTGCAAATCATGATTATTATCACTCCAAGGTGGATCATCCAAGGAGATATTGTAATCAGGTAGAAGGTTAATGACTTCTCCCTTAATCAAATGATTTGGGGTGAGAGGCTCTACATCATTAATATTATCCCCTACATAAGTAAGAGGTCTGTTATTGACAACATTCTCAATTTCACTAATGAGAGTGAGAAGTTCAAAGAATTCAATTTGTTTTTTACCTATTGATTTCTTTAGGCAATTCTTTATTGTTTGGATATTCCTTTCCCAGATTGCTCCATACCATGGTGATGCAACAGGGATGTATTTCCATTTTATTTTGTTATTTTGTAGATATGTTATGGTATGTGAATTTTGTAATATGTCATTTATTTGGTTTTCACCAGCCTTGAAATAGGTTGCATTATCTGTCCAAACAATTTTGGGTACAGAATGCTTAGCACAAAATCTTCTAAAGCTATAGACAAATGATTCTGCGGAGAGATCACTCACTACGTCTAAGCTGACTGCTCTAGAAGATGAACATGTGTAAAGTATGATGTACATTTTTTGTTCTGTTGTTCCCAGACCAACAGTCAAACTTCCTGTATAGTCTATGCCAACTGTTTCAAAAGGCCTATTAAAGGTGACTCTCTCTGTTGGCAAATCAGGAGGATTGGTCTTCCTGAAAGATCTGGAATGAATCCTTTTGCAGGTGACACAGTTATTCAAAACTGTCTTTACAGTCATTCTGCCTTTGGGTATCCAATACAACTTTCTAATGGCATTTAATGTTTGTGGAACGCCCATGTGATAAAGTTCATTGTGTTTCTCTCTAATAATTAGGGTTGTAATGTGATGGAACCTAGGAAGAAGAAGGGGTTGTTTACTGTTATATGTGATTTGTGATTTGTTTAATCTACCCTTACATCTTAATAAGCCATCTTTGTCAATGTAAAGATTCAAGTTTATTACCACAGAGGGTACTTTGTTCATTTGTTTACCAATTGTTAAAAATCTATTTCATTTTTGTATTCTGTTTGTTGTATGTGGTTAATCCAATATTTGGTAGCTAGACTTGTATACATTTCATTATCATTATTTCTTTGTTTATTTATTTTCTTTAAACAGTTGTGAATGAATCTGAGACAGTAAGATGTTACCCTTACAAGTTTGCCAAAGTCAGAATAACTGTTATAATCTAATAGTGGCTCAACTTTATTTGTGGTTATCATGTTAAGTTTTACATTAATTTGTTCTGCTGGCCACATTGTTTCATCCTGAATGAATTCAGGTCCATGAAACCAATTTTTGTTGGATTTTAGTAATTTACAGGATAATCCTCTTGTGAGAGTCTGCAGGATTTTGTTTTGTTGGAATGTATCTGAAGGTTATGTCCAAATTTTGTCTAGCTTCTTTAATGTCTCTTAATCTGTTACGGACAAAGATGTTTTTTGAGTTTAACTCATCAGAGTTGATCCATGCCAAGCAGATTTGACTGTCAAGCCAAATATATGTAGTTGTGATGTTTACATCATAATAGACTTCATGGAGAAATACTGTTATTTTTACAGCTAGATAACCCGCAAGTAGTTCAAGCTGAGGAATAGTTTTCTTTTGTTTTAAGGGTGTTACTTTCCCCTTGGCATAGATCAAATGGCTGCCATCCTCACCTACAAGGTAAGCGCAACAGCCATACACCTTTTCACTGGCATCACCAAATACATGCAAGGTTTGAGGTGTATCTCTGTGTCCACAAACTCTGGGAATATTTATGTTTTGTAATTTATTGAGATCTTTAGCTAACCTTTTCCAGCTATCTTGTTGTTTATTGGTTATAGGATCATCCCAGTCTACTTTCTGTTTCCAAAATTCTTGTAAAAGAACCCTGGATCTGATAGTAGAAGGAAGGAGTAAACCCATAGGATCAAATATTTTTGAACTTTCGGATAAGATCTTTCTTTTTGTGTTAGCTGTTGTATCTAAGGTGTAGCCTTTTGTGCAGAGTGAGTCATGAACTTTAGAATCTGAGTTCAAATCCCAGATCATGCCTAATGTTTTCACCCTGTTTGTTGGTTCTGTTAATCCTTTGTCTTCTGATTTTATTTTTTGATTTAGTCTCTCATTATTTGTGATCCACTCTCTTAATTCAAAATTACCTTCTTTCATTATTTTATCTGCTTTTATGTAAACTTCATTTAATTCTGACTCTGTTTTGGTTGATCCTACAAGGTTATCTACATAGAAGTGATCTTTCAAGAACTGAACAGTTAAATCATTTTCATCATACAAATTTAAGTGATGTTTGATGGTTAAAGCCAGTAAACTAGGACTTGCATTTGCTCCAAACAAAACCACATTAAATTTAAATGTTTTAAACCCTTTATTTAAGTCATATGGATCATTAAACCACAAGAATCTTAGTTGATCTTTGTCATAGTTATTTTTCAGATGAATTCTCAAAAAAGCTTTGCTTATATCACTTTGAACTGCATAGTCATCTAATCTAAATCTTAGAAGGATTTTTACAAGGTCTGAAATAAGATTAGGCCCCTCTATGAGACAGTCATTCAAGCTATGCTTATTGCCATCTTTAAGACTACAGTTATACACAACTCTAAGTTTTGTTGTGGGTGCATCCTTTCTATAGACTCCTGTGTGAGTAAGATAATGGCAGTTGTCTTTTTTAAAGGGGTGATCTTTAACTTCTTCAATGAAGCCTTTTTCTAACTGGTCCTTGAAAACATCATCATACATTTTAATTCTCTTGTCATTTTTTAATCTTTTCATCAAATTATAGAGATGACCTTTAGCTACCTTTAGATTATCATTTAATTTTGGACTATTGATCTTCCAAGGTAGTTCAATTGAATAATGGCCATTTTCATACATGATGGTGTTTTCAAAATTTTCAGCCATTAATTGATTTTCATCTGTATGATCACCATCTTGCACCCCCACTGACTCTAATAGCCAGAGCTGTTGTACACCTTTATCTAATTCTTCAGTTGTTAATGATTTATTTAATATTTCAGTATTTATGTCATTATTTGAGTTGTGTAAGACCTTGTCATAATAGGGCAAGTTTGTTAGTCATATATTTTTATTTTTCATTGTTATTTTATATTTATCTATGTGTCCCAGTGGAGCTATACCCCAGTGAGTATCTAGAGCAATCCCATCTCCTATTCTGACTATGCCCTTCTGAATTAAGTGAATATAATCAGCTCCAATTAACATTTGAACATTATCTATTATCATCATTTAAATTTCTATCTGCAATTTTATATTGCTTTTTAAGTTGTTGTATTACTTCTTTTAAATTTGGTATTTTAAATTTTTGTTGACCAACTTGTTCAATGACTACTGCTTCTATGTTTGTTGTTTTATTCTCTGTGGGTATATCCAGATCTAAATTGACTGTATTATATTTTTCTTTCTGTTCATTTTCTTTGACAAATGATGTTATACACAATTCTTGTTCATTTTTATGAGTTTGTAGGCCTAATTGATTAACTAATGATTGATCTACAAATGTTTGTTGGGAACAAGAATCTATTAGACATCTTATAGGAGTTGTCCCACCTTTTTATTTTTTAAATCCAAGGTTATTGTAGGTAGGAGTACACTAGAATTTTTATTGACATTATTTATTGATATATGTCCATTAAATGTTTTTTCATTTTTCTTTAGGTTTTGTTTATTTGAATTTTTAAATGAATCACAAAGACAAGAGACATGATTTAAACTTCCACAATTAACACATTTGAATCTTATTTTTGTTTTGCAGTCTTTGTTAGTATGTCCTGCACTGCTGTGCATTTAGTACAAAGGTTTAACTGAGAACACCTTTATCCGGGATTCTAAGTCTACATATTTAGTACATCGTGTGCTATGTGATCATCAGCCGAACAAAATTTACACTTACGTACAAATTCTGTCGTAACATTAAAATTTCGTAGTGTAGGAGTTAGACCTATCACTTTTTGTTCTGATTTGTCTTTTTGTTGTTGTGGTTTGGTTTTGTTTGAATTTCTTTGTTTGTTTTGTGAATCAATCTTTGTTTGTGAATCAATCTTTGAAGATTTGTACATTGACAAAACATTTGGAAATTCATTCCTTATTTCATCAAGGGTAGGGTATGTATTTCCCGTTATTCTTTGGAAAATATCCCTAATTTGGGTAGGTAAACAATCAAATATTATGGCTTGGATAAACCATGCTGATTTCTCTAGATCTATTCATTATTTTGTAGATGACCTAACATGCATTCAATTTCACAATAGAAATTGTACAGATCCTGATGGTTATCCTTGGCTGGTTTTATATTTTTTAATTTTATTGCTAAATCATTTACTCTTTTTTATTTAGGAAATTTCTTTCTAGTAATTTGAGAGCTATTTTATATGAACTGCCAATTGCCGGTAAGGCATCAACCAGTTTTAGGGCTGGGCCCTTTAAATAATTAAGGAGATAACTGAATTTGTCAACATCAGATATATAATCTTTGTTGCCAATTAAACTATCAAATTTTTCTAGAAAAGACTGAAATTTTGTTCGATCACCCTCAAATATTGGTACTTGTAATGTTGGTAACTTGGCTTTTAGTTGTTTATTGTCATCATTAGAAATGGATACATTTCTGAAGGCCTCAATCAAACTTTGATTTGTAGCCTCTAAATTATTTGGTAGATTATCTAAAGCAGCATATAATTCATTTATGTGAGAATCTATTTCAAAAATATTCTGTTCTTGTTCACACAAAAGTGCTGTATATGTCTCTTCACCAACATTTAACGCATCAGTTTCTGTAACAATTTCCATCTATAATTATTATTTCCTGTTTAATTCTATTTAAACCACCCAAAATAGTATCATAATCCCTTTTATTTGGATTTTCTTTGCTATTAAAGGTAGTTAAAAGCCTGGTAATGACTCCCTTCCTTGCTGATCTCTTCTTTTTAATGATTTAATCTTTGCCTCAATTGCTTCACATTCAGCCATATTTTGTTTATTTTATTTTTCCAAAATTAAGTCCCCAAAATCCTAAAACCCTTTCAACTCTATAAATAAGCTTTATTTTGGTTAAATAGGCTAGGCTTCTGATTACCCTTATTCTAGAATTTTACCACATTTATGACCAAATGATAAGTTTTGAAGCATTTGAATTATTTCTTATTTTTATTTTTAGTTAGGGCTTCGTAATTTATTATTATTTATATGTAGTAAATTTGAAAAAGCCAAACATGGAATAAATTCTGTTCAGATGTCAAAATGTTTGATAAGGCGTAATTTTTTTTTTTTTTTTTTTTAATTTTATTTTATTTTATTCAAGGTTAAGGTTTTCACAGCAAATAACCCTTCCCCACACGGGCCACCATTTAGATATGGAAAAAATAGGTCCTGCTCCAACCAGAGTAGCCTAAACACAACCTAGGCTACGTTGAAGATGGAAGACCTAGGCCAAAGATGAACCAGCCTAACTATTGTCCATAAACAGGACTTCCATACTTTTGTTAAACAATTACAGCTGAAATGTCAGCTTATTTAACCTAAATTTAATAACCGAAGGGAAATTTATGAACTTCTTACCTGAAATGATATATTATTCCAAACTCAATTTTTCGACACCAATGGTGAACTTTTTATTCCGGCTTCTTTGTCTCTAGCCCCTCCTTGTTGTTCTCCTTTGTCTCTTCCTCCTTTGTTCTTATTGCGATCTTTTCTTCTTCACAAAACCATGTTGCCATTTCTAGCTATGAGATCTTTTTTCTTTTCATCCCATATTTGTTTCTTCGTTGGTGTCTTTTTAATTTTTCTCAACAGGAGTTCAAGTTCTCCTGATTTACTTTTATTGTTATTATTTTTGAATGTCAATGTGGTTTATTCAAGATTAGGTGGGTCTTACATTGCGGTACTTCCAAAATTTCCACAGTGTGTTTGAATAACTGTTTGAATGCTGGGCCAAACTTAAATGCAGATTTATTCTCCTTGTTACTGAGATTCAGGTTTAGTAGAGTAGCATTGACGGCAGATGTAAAGCAAGCCTTTTTGCGGATAAAGTTAAAACCAGAGAACAGAGATGCAGTAAGGTATCTGTGGGTGGATACGAAAGACTTGTTGGAAAATGAACCTAAGGTTCAAGCATATAGAATGAAGTCAGTGTTGTTTGGCCTCAGCTCTAGTCCATTTCTGTTGGCAGCTACTAGAAAATGGCAGACCAATCATTCTCAATTACAACAGTTTATGAGTCAGTCCTGTGTAGGACCTGATGCAGCAGAAAGTATTGATGATTCTGGTATTAAAGAGTTGTGGGCAATAGACACAAAGGTGCTAGGCATTGTTTGACAGCAAGGAGAGGATTTGTTTACCTTCAATGGGAAATCTTTTGTAGAGCTGGCTGAGAATGAGACAAGGTGCACAAAACGTACATCTCTTAGTTTGGCTTCAAAGGTCTTTGATCCTCTTGGATTCCTGGCTCCATTTGTGATAAAGTAAAAAGTTTGGTTTCAGAGCCTCTGGGAAATTGGACTTGGGTGGGACCAAGAGTTACCTGATCATATGGTGGTAAGGTGGAAATATTGGTTCAAAGAATTGGCACATCTTGGAGACATTGAAATCCCAAGATGGTAATTTGGAGAGTTGAACAATAGTCCAGACAATTTGGAGCTGCACATCTTTTGTGATGCAAGTGAGGAAGCCTATGCAACTTGTAGTTATATAAGAGGCACATTCAAAGAGGAAGTAAGTTGCAAGTTGGTTGCTGCAAAGAGCAGAGTAGCACCTTTGAAAAGGCCTTCTATTCCAAGGTTGGAATTGATGGGTGCAGTCAGGGCCGTAACTAGGGTTTAGAAATTAGTGAGGTCCAGATTTTTTTCGAGCGCGGCGGGACGAGCAAAATTCACACCAAAATGACATCTACAAACACAACCCAAGCTATACACTAAACACAAAACACAAAACGCTCGACGCTCCCTCTTTTCAAAAGAAAAGCGGTAATATGCGTTTCATACACGGAGAACGGTTCAGTCTCTTTTTTTTTTTTAGGAAATAATTACCGAGGTCCGGACCTCGGTGACCTCATAGGTAGTTACGGCCATGGGTGCAGTTATTGCTAGTCGGCTTGCAGTTACAGTGCAAAAGTCTTTGGCTCTTTATGAAATTCCAAGCTATTATTGGACAGACTCCACTATAGTTTGGCACTGGTTAAGAAGCCAGGCAAGGAAATGGAAACCATTTGTTGCCAATAGGGTGGAGGAAATTCAAGCACACACAGATCCCAAGCAATGGAAGCATTGTCCAGGCACCCAAACCCCAGCTGATTTACCAACACGAGGAATTTCAGTGAAAGATCTTGCACAGTCAAATTTGTGGTGGAATGGGCCAGAGTGGCTAAAACTTGGAAGTGAAAACTGGCCTTCTAATCAGCCTATTGTAGGAGAATGCCAGGCTCAAGAAGAATGGGTGAGTGAAATGAGAAAATGCACTGTGAACAGTTATCAAGTTATGCAGCAGGACCCCATATTGAAGCTTGAGGACATTAGCAGTCTGAAAAGGTTGTTAAGAGTGACAGCATGGGTATATAGATTTACTAACAACATTAAGGGAGAAACAAGAAGGGAAGGAATTCTGAACAGTAAGGAGATTCAGCAAGCCAGGCAATACTGAGTGGTATATGTGCAAAAGGAAAAATTTGGTGAAGAGAGGGAATTGCTCACCAGCAGTCCATTACAGGTTTTGCTAACACATTCTGCTCTCAAGGGTTTGGATGTGTTTTTGGATCAGGAATTATTGAGAGTTTTCTGGGCTTCCAGAGAAGGAAAGACGTCCAATTTTGCTACCTTGTGGGGGGCACTTTGTGGAACTTTTCATCCTGGATGGATACGCATCATAAGTTGTTACAAGCTGGAGTTAGAGAAGTGATAATGGAGATCAGACAACAGTTTTGGATTCTCAAAATTAGACAAGTAGTACTGTAAAAAAGGTCTTACATAAATGTGTGGTTTGCAAGCGTTGGAGTGCAAAGCCTTATTATGAAAAGGTGGCTCTACTTCCAAGAGAACGGTGTGTCTATACTGCCCCATTTGATGTAGTGGGAGTAGACTTCGCAGGTCCAGTCTATGTGTATGAGCAAGGGGAGTCTACCAAAGGTTATATATGTCTTTTCACATGTGCTACCACCAGAGCAATCCATTTGGAGTTGGTAAGCAACTTAAGTAGTGATGTATTTCTTTTGGCCTTTAAAAGGTTTGTGAACAGAAGGGGTTTCCCAAATAAAATCATATCGGATAATGCAAAAACCTTCAAAAAGGCTGCAAAGGAACTCCAAGAAGTTTGGTCCTTGCTAAAAGAGGAGGGATTTCAATCCTACTTTTCACACCATCGGGTACAGTGGGAGTTTATTGTTGAGAGAGCACCATGGTGGGGAGGATTTTGGGAAAGGCTAGTGAGAAGTGTAAAGTGTCCATTGAAGAAACTTTTAGCTAATACTCATTTGAGCAAAGAAGAATTCTGCACTCTTTTGTGTGAAGTAGAAGCAATGGTGAACGGTAGGTCTATCACCTTTGTTTATAACAGTATGCAGGATGCAGAGACATTGACACCAAATCATTTTCTTTGTGGTAAACGATTAACATCAAGTCCCAGTTTGCCAGAAGAATTGCAGCCTATCCAGAGCACTCAAGAAGAGTTAACCAGAAGGTTCAGGTACCTTGAAGAGCTATAAGATCAGTTATGGAAGAGGTAGCAGATAGAATACTTGCCAGAACTCAATTATTACCCATCAGGCAATGTAAAGGACTCCAGTGCAAATTGTATCACGGTGGGAGAAGTGGTAATGATTGGGGATGAAAGACCAAGGCAATGCTGGAAGTTTGGCATAATTGAAGAGTTGTTTGTTGGCAAAGACAATTTAGTTAGGTTTGCACGGGTAAAGATTTCAGGAGGAAAAATTAAAGAGACCTATACAAAAACTCTATGCTTTAGAAATCAGCAAAAACACGGATAGTCAAGATGAAACATTTGAGTTACAGACTCATGGAGAAGGCTTGGCTAAACTTGCAGAAGGTAATGACAAGCCTCTTCGGTGGGGAGTGTTAGAAAATCTAGAAGAGGAAGAGCCATTGTTGTCCCAAGGCGATATGGTGACAAAGCTGATTGATGCAGCATTGCTTGTATATATTAATTTAAGGTGTGTATATATATATATATATATATCCATCTCATAATTGTAAGGTTAGTGAAAAATTCACTTAATTTAGAGCTAGCATTTTTGGGCTCTCGTGGCATCATTGTTTGGGCACTCTTGTGGCATCATTTTTTTGGGGTACTGCGCGTCCTTCCTACTCGTTTGTTGAATGCGGCACTTACAGGGTGTGGTCTTATAGAGAGCTCTCTTGTAATTCAGTTTGGTTGTTTAGATACAAGATTGTTGCATCGTGCAATGGTGCAGGTTGTGTTGTTGTTGCAAGGTTTAGAAAGAAGACCATAAATCGTGTCCCTTTTGTTTTTTATCTTAATTTTATGCAATTCCGTAAGTTTGGGCACTCTTGTGGCATCATTTTTTTGGGGTACTGCGCGTCCTTCCTATTCGTTTGTTGAATGCGGCACTTACAGGGTGTGGTCTTATAGAGAGCTCTCTTGTAATTCAGTTTGGTTGTTTAGATACAAGATTGTTGCATCGTGCAATGGTGCAGGTTGTGTTGTTGTTGCAAGGTTTAGAAAGAAGACCATAAATCGTGTCCCTTTTGTTTTTTTATCTTAATTTTATGCAATTCCATAAGTTTTTAGTCTAGCTTAACTTGGGTTGTATGTTAAACTGGCCCTTCAGAGCTTGGCCGTTCGGGGCTCAGCTGGGATTCTGAACCCAATAAAATAAAAAATAACACAGTCTCAGTTATGTTCTAGAAGCAAAACAGGTAGGCTTATCTACCCCATCAATGTGGCGAAATAACTGCCCCAATTCCATAAGAACTGCTATCTGCTGAAACTATGAGAGGAAGCTTAGGATCATAATGCACTAGGAGAGTGAACTTTAGTAGTACGCCCTTGGAAGCCTCAAATGCTTCCTTTTGGGTTTTCTCCCATCTCCACTGTTCCCCAGATCGTAATAACTTATTTAACGGTTCAAGGAAAGTCGATGCATTAGGCAAAAATTTCCTATAAAAGTTTAGGACACCTAAATAAGCTTTTAGCTGTGTGATGTTTTGTGGAGGTGGTGCATTTTTTATTGCTTCTAGTTTATCCACCGTTGGATGAATGCCTGAGGCATCTATGCGGAACCCTCAATATGAAACCTCATTAGTGACCCACGAACACTTTTCTTTCTTTTAGAACTGTAGTTAATCTAGTTAGGTGTTCTTTTTTAGACGAACCTGAAATGAGGACATCATCTAGAAAACAAAGTGCCCCCGGAATGTGACCTAGAACTTGGTCCATTGTCCTCTGAGAAATACCCAGAGCTGATGCTATTCCATAGCATTAGCCTATTGTACTTATATAGGCTTCGGTATGTATTTATGATAGTTAGTTCTTTAGAATTTTCATCTAAACTTAGTTGAGCATAGGCTTGGGACATATCTAGTTTTGTGAAATATTTACCCCCAGCAAGAGAGCTAAATAATTCATCAGGCTTGAGTATAGGGTAACAATCTAGAAGGACTGCTCTATCTGCTGTTAAACGGTAATCTCCACATAACCGCACTGACTTGTCAGGTTTTAGTACAAGAACTACTGGGGCAGCCCACTTAGCGTGTGTGACTGGTTCGATAATTTTATCTTTGAGCAGCCTGTCAATTTCTAAATCTACCTTCTCCCGCAGTGCATGTGCAATTGAACGAGCCTTACAAAATTTCGGAGTTACATTAGGGTCTACCTCTAAACAGACCTGATGGCCTTTTAGGTTGCCTACTTCAGGCCCAAAAACAGAAGAAAACTCCCTTAACAATGAGTTTATGTGAGACGGATATGAGAGTGTATGCACATCTGCCTGACCCTTTGGCAAAATTTTGTCAATAGGCATTTTCAAAGCATCAATCCAATCACGGCCTAGTAGAGTAGGCCCTTGCTCATCCATCACTAAAAGAGTTAAGGGATGAGACAAAGTTTTCTTGTTGAGTGTAACTGTGATGGCTGCTTCTCCACAAATAGGTATTTGTATGTCCCCATATTTTTTTAGTATTGTTTTAGATGCATGTAGTTTAGGTGCATTTTTGAAAGTTTTGTCAAAAACTGTTTTGCACATGACAGTTCGGGCAGCACCTGTATCTAGTTCTAGAGGAACTGTAATTCCATTTAGGCCTACCTCTACAATATATGAGCCTGTATTATCACCACTTTGCTGCTCATAAAATAGGTACTCCACTCCAATGTTCGAAGTATTTCCCTTTTGAGGATTTACACTAGAAATGTTATAATTGGAATTTTCACCCGTTGTTTTCTTTGAAAAACAAACTTTAGCTATGTGGCCTATTTTACTACAGTTTCGGAAAACTGCTTCTTTAAAAGGACAGTCCTTCTTCCACTGGTGTTTTACACACCCAGTACATGGCTTGGAAGGCTTTTCCTCCTGTTTAGCGTTTGAATTAGTAGACTTAGCCGTATTTGCCGCATACCTTTTATTTGTTTGTCTAGTAGGCTCATTAGATCTGCCAGGCCTAGAAGATTTAAAGCTATTTACGTGTTGGGCTTTACTACTGTGACTGCCGAAAGCTCTAACATCTTTAGTAGCTGCTTCCCTAGCCGCAGCTATTTCTACAGCCTGACTAAAAGTTAGGTCCTGTATAGCTAATAGGGCTCTCTGGGTAGACTCCTCTTTGAGACCCATTACAAACCTATCTCTTAGCATTTCGTCTAATTTGTCGCCAAATTTACAAGTACGGCTATGGGCTTTTATTCCTGCAACAAACTCTGCAATGCTTTCATTCACAGTCTGATGTCTCGAATAAAATTTGAAACGTTCATAGATGAGAACTACTCGGGGTTTGCAGTGATTGGTTAGGGCCTGTACCAATTCACTATAGGTGCAAGTTTCCGGTGCTTTAGGAGCAACTAGGTCCATAACTAAGCCAAACGTTTTAGAGCCTATTATAATTATAGTTAAAAAAGTAGGTACTTTCTTAGCATCAGGAATGGAATTTGCCTCGAAAAACAACCTCACCCTAATGGCATGAGCTTCGAAGTCCTTTCCAGAGTCTTCGTAGGGGCTTATATGGCCAATCACTGACACGCTAGAACAAAACCGATTTAGGCCAAATAACGTGAAGTAGGTTAGATTTGGTTTAAATTTGATCTAGTTACTCCCCAGTTAGGACTGAATAGTAAATTGTATTAGAGTTAGGGCTGAGTAGGAATTAGTATTGGAGTTAGGGCTGGGTAGGAATTAGTATTAGAGTTAGGGCTGAGTAGGAATTAGTATTAGAGTTAGGCTGGCGGGACCTAAGCTACAGTACGGTAGCTTACCCACACAAACCAACCAAATCGGACGACCCACTAGGCTAGGCTACATCCAATTTCCCAAACAACCAAATTGAACCCAATAAGCCAAATTAAATCCAATGAGCCAAATTTAATCCAATGAGCCAAATTTAATCCAATGAACCAAATTTAATCCAATAAACCAAATTTAATCCCATCCTCGTCGCCAAATGTAATAACTTGGGGTTAGTGACCCCGCTAAGTTACTAGGTTTCTAAACAACAACAAAGGCACTTACCGGTGCGTTGAATTAGATATTCTTTAGGGCCTACCATAGATTTCCTGCGTCCCACAAAGCAGCCTACCTAAACTCTCTAACTTTACTAATTTAGAAGCTATAGACATTACCCCTAACTATTATTATTTATTGACAACTTTCTACCCATTTGTCACCTTAGAAACATCACCAAATTAAACTTAGCACCAACGATTTAGTCAGATATGAATAACCATGCTCTAGTCCAGCCAAAACCAAAACGAACAGCCCGCGTTGCTCTGTTTATCCCTTCTTGTTGCCATTCAGCTTTATTTTAGTGATTTTTCCCTTTAGTGACTTTAGACTATATACATATATACACACACGCGTCACCTCAGTAATACTGTGATAATTTAATATGTTGTTATTAATGTACTTTAATGAATGTGAATTAATCGGTAATTATAATCATAGTTATAGTAAACCAAAATTTACAATGTACTCAGTGATTGTTATTTTTTTTATTGGGTTCAGAATCCCAGCTGAGCCCTGAACGGCCAAGCTCTGAAAGGTCAGTCTAACCTACAGCCCACGTTAAGCTAGACTAAAAACTTACGGACTTGCTACCTCAGGGTTGCTGACTCGATGTGAGCCTACCTTAGGCCTCAGTTGCATAAAATTAAGATAAAAAACAAAAGGGACACGATTTATGGTCTTCTTTCTAAACCTTGCAACAACAATACAACCTGCACCATTGCACGATGCAACAATCTTGTATCTAAACAACCAAACTGAATTACAAGAGAGCTCTCTATAAGACCACACCCTGTAAGTGCCGCATTCAACAAACGAGTAGGAAGGACGCGCAACGTCCCCAAAAAATGATGCCACAAGAGTGCCCAAACAATGATGCCACAAGAGTCCAAAAATGCTAGCTCTAAATTAAGTGAATTTTTCACTAACCTTACAATTATGAGATGGATATATATATATACAGTTATACACCTTAACTTAATATATACAAGCAATGCTGCATCAATCAGCTTAGTCATCGTATCGCCTTGGGACAACACTGGCTCTTCCTCTTCTAGATTTTCTAACACTCCCCACCGAAGAGGCATTGTTGTCATTACCTTCTGCAAATTTAGCCAAGCCTTCTCCATGAGTCTGTAACTCAAATGTTTCTTCTTGACTATCCGTGTCTTTGCTGATTTCTAAAGCATAGAGTTTTTGTATAGGTCTCTTTAATTTTCCTCCTGAAGTCTTTATCAGTGCAGACCTAACTAAATTGGCTTTGCCAACAAACAACTTTTCAATTATGCTAAGCTTCCAGCATTGCCTTGGTCTTTCATCCCCAATCATTACCACTTCTCCCACCGTAATAGTTGAGTTCTGACAAGTATTCTATCTGCCACCTCTTCCATAACTGATCTTGTAGCTCTTCAAGGTACTTGAACCTTCTGGTTAACTCTTCTTGAGTGCTCTGGATAGGCTGCAAGTCTTCTGGCAAACTGGGGCTTGATGTTAATCGTTTACCACAAAGAAAATGATTTGGTGTCAATGGCTCTGCATCCTGCATACTGTTATAAACAAAGGTGATAGGCCTACTGTTCACCATTGCTTCTACTTCACACAAAAGAGTGCAGAATTCTTCTTTGCTCAAATGAGTATTAGCTAAAAGTTTCTTCAATGGACACTTTACACTTCTCACTAGCCTTTCCCAAAATCCTCCCCACCATGGTGCTCTCTCAACAATAAACTCCCACTGTACCCGATGGTCTGAAAAGTAGGATTGAAATCCCTCCTCTTTTAGCAAGGACCAAACTTCTTGGAGTTCCTTTGCAGCCTTTTTGAAGGTTTTTGCATTATCCGATATGATTTTATTTGGGAAACCCCTTCTGTTCACAAATCTTTTAAAGGCCAAAAGAAATACATCACTACTTAAGTTGCTTACCAACTCCAAATGGATTGCTCTGGTGGTAGCACATGTGAAAAGACATATATAACCTTTGTTAGACTCCCTTTGCTCATCCATCGTTCTCTTGGAAGTGGAGCCACCTTTTCATAATAAGGCTTTGCACTCCAACTGTGAAAAAACTATATACGGCTATGGGTTGATTGCCTGATACCCTCATCCGTTGGAAATTTCCAGCAGATTTCAGTGGAGAGTTAAACGACAAAAGCCCTTTGTTTTTTCGTTAGAGAGTTATGAATATGTAGGTCTTTAAAGGACCTCTTTATATTTAATTGTTTATGGTAATTTTTGCGTCGGGATTTTAGATGCCTATATGTGAACGAAAAGAAAGTGTCTCACCTTATTTTTGCTGGGCCTTAGTTTGCTTCGATGTAGGGCGTTACGATCTTTTTCGGTGTAGGGCCGCCACGATGGAGTTACGCGATGAGTTAACTTGATGTAATAAATATAGGCAGTCACAATATAAACACTAAGGTATAGGCCTATCCTTTCTGTAAGTATTAAGTTCATTATAAGGAATTCACTCGGAACTTTAGGGAAGACAAAAGCACATCCTCCCTGTTTAAAGGGATCGCTGTACATTAAACAGCCCCGAGAGCCGTTCCTTCGCGTTGTATTTTCATTATTTGCCGATCTGGAAAAATTTTGTTTGGTCTACTTCTCTGTGGTAGACTAAACAATAAATTGGGTTTTCTTGTTGCTATGTGAGGCTCGATTCATGCATACAGGTTCTTTGTACGTATGGCAATTATTTCATTCCCAATAGGCTATGTCGCCAATCCCGAGGCAATTTTGTATAGATATTTAATTCAATTAATTAATAATTTGTATTTAATTATGAAATAAAGGTACCACATATGATACCATGTTGTGAGCGCGTATAATTTTTCCATATACTGGGGGGGGGGCCCGGAGAAAAATTTGTGTTATAGATCAAATTTTTTGACAAACTGTGTAAAACGTAAAAATGGATTAAAAGAATGAAGTAGGAATTTAGGAAAAGAAAGGTTACTCAAGACCTATTTAAATATAAAAGTTCAAGAGGCTAGCTTCTCAAGTTTAGTTAAAGTTATGTCAATCAATTTGACTCCCTTTAGGTATAGGAAATTTATGGAATTAAAGTAAAATTATTAAGCATTTTAACTTTGCTCAATTTGTGTAAGGTTTATAAGTCACCAGTCTTAATTTTTTCTTGTAAAAGTTTTCTGGCTTTCAAAGCAGTCTTTCTTTGAGGCCTGTCTGGTTTAGTCTGAGTTACATCAGGTACATTGAGAGATTCCTCCCCAATAGTATCCTGAATCCTGATCCATCCTTTGGGGTAATGGTTCTAATTTAGCCCCACACTCCAAAGGATATATTAATGTGATATCTCTGGTGGTTTCACCAGTTGCTGTTTTCAGTTTTACAACCCTGGTAATTTCGTCTTCACCAGTTTTGAGTTCCAAGACTTTTCCCATTGACCAATGTTGTCTTGGTGTCTTGTCATGTATCAACACAATGTCCCCAATTTTGACTGAATCATTCCAATTTTGTTTTGCTAATTGTTTATGTCTTTCTCTAAGACTTGTTAAGTATTCTTCTCTCCATTTTGTTATAAATTGAGTTTTGATTTGTGTCAAATGTTGGTAGTTTGTGTTGAGTTCTTTGTGTCCTATTACCCAATCTGGATCCTCTGTACTGTTATGTTCAGATTCTGGTAACATGTTTACTGTTTCTCCCTTAATTAGGTGGTTTGGTGTGAGAGGTTCTGGCTCATTAATACCATCTCCCACATAAGTTAATGGTCTGTTGTTGACAACGTTTTCAATTTCTGACAGAATAGTCATGAGTTCAAAAAGTTGTAGATGTTTGGTCCCAATAGTCCTTTTAAGGCAGTTCTTTACAGTCTGTATGTTTCTTTCCAAAATGGAACCATACCATGGTGTATTAACAGGAATGTACTTCCAGGTTATATTGTGTTTGATTAAATGAGTTTGTACTGTTTCACTGTCACAAATCTGATGAATAAAATAATTCTTTCACCAGATTTGAAGTATGTGGCATTGTCTGACCATATAGTTTTGGGTACAGAATTGTGTGCACAAAATCGTCTGAAAGCAGCAATAAAAGCTTCTGCTATCAGATCTTCTACTATGTCTAGACATATGGCACGTGGTTTCAAATGGCCGAGTAAATGTTACTCGTTCCACAGGTAGGTCTGGAGGGCTTGGGGTCTTAAAGGGTCGTGAATGGATACGTTTACAAGGAATGCATGTGTTTAAAATTTTCTTTGTTTCAGTTCTACCCTTTGGTAGCCAGTAAGTTTTTCTCAGCTCCGTCAGGGTTTGTGGGACCCCCATGTGGTGTATTTTGTTGTGGGTATCCCTGATGATGAGATTTGTGAAGTGATTCCTCCTCGGAAGAAGAATTGGGTGCTTAGAGTTGTAAGTCAAAATTGACTTGTTAAGCCTTCCTTTACACCTTATCAGACCCTCTGTATCCAGGTACAGATTTAGATCCATGACAAGTGAAGGAATTCCTTTGTTTAATGTGTTACTGGACCTAAGATACTTCAACTCCTTGTCAAATTCTGAAGCTTGTATCTGTTTGAGCCAGTGTTTTGTTGCAGTTTCTGTTAAGTTAGAAAAGGCCTTTTGAGGACAGTGTTTAAGAAGGTAGCTATTGACAAACTTGCAGCAATAGACTGTAATTCTCAAGAGTTTGTTGAGGTCTGAATAATGTTTATAGTCAAATATAGGTTTGTCCTCAGTGATCTTTTCAGTTGTCGTAGAGTTGAGCGTGAGGTTAACTACTTTGGCTGGCCAAAGATCCTCACATGTTAGCCATTCAGGCCCTTCATACCAGATTTTATTTGTTTTCAACAGTTTGTAAGAGAGCCCTCTTGTCAAAAAATCTGCAGGATTCTCTTTTGTTTTTATGTACCTAAATTTGATACCAAGGGATGTGTTTGCAGTTTTGATTTCTGTTAGTCTGTTTTTCACAAATATATTTTTGCAAGAAGTTGTATCTGTGTTGGTCACCCATGTTAGACAAATTTGACTGTCTGTCCATAAGTAAATGTCCGTTATGTCAACTTCTTTATACACTTGTGAGAGAAAGTCTGCTGTTTTAACTCCCAGTGAGACAGCTAATAATTCAAGTTGTGGTACAGTTTTCTTTTGGTTTAAGGGTGCCACTTTTGCCTTTGAATAAACCAAGTTACTTTCATTTTCACTTGTTAAATAGGCACAACACCCATAAGCTTGTGTGCTGGCATCTGGATTTAAGTTATAACTCTTTGTGCAAAGAGTGTCATCGTGTTCGGAATTCTGTTTTAAAAACCAAAGCATTCCGTGTTTTTGTGTAATTGTTTGGTTCAGTGTTCCCATTGTTGTCTTTTATTTGTTCATTTAATTTAGGAGAATTAGAAACCCACTCTCTCAGTCCAAAATTTCCTTGCTTCATTATGGGTTGTGACATTTGGTAAATTTCAAGCAATTCCTCTTCAGTTACAATGGAACCAATGAGGTTATCCACATAAAAATTTTGTTTTAAAAACTGAACTGTTAAGTCCTCTTGAAATAAGTTTAGGTGGTTTTTAATTGTTAAAGCAAAAATAATTGGAGAGCAATTTGCTCCAAAAATAATTACTTTAAATCTGTAGGTTTTGAAACCTTTGTTAAAGTCATGTGGATCATTAAACCACAAAAACCTGAGATGATTTTTATCATACTCAAGCTTCAAATTTATACAGAGGAATGGTTTTTCTATGTCACTTTGTACTGCATAATTGTCTAAACGGAAGCAAAGGAGAATTTTTACAAGATCTGAGACAAGGTTTGGGCCTTCTATGAGACAATCATTTAAACTAACAAAATTTGTGTCTTTTAAACTACAGTTGTATACTACTATTAGTTTAGTTGTGGATGAGTCTTCCCTGTAAACTCCTGTGTGTGTTAAATAATGACAACCTCGTTTTTTAAAGGGTTCATCAGTAACTTCTTCAATGAAGCCCCTTTCTATTTGTTCTTTGAATATGTTAAATGCAAAAAACCACTTTTTTCTACGTGAAGGTCAAAATATGAAAATAAAAACCCACTCTAATAGACAGAGTTTATTTCCACGACAGTTTCGACGCCCACTGGCATCCTCCTCGGGTGGATACAGAAACACGAATGAACCAAAACAAGAGGGAAAAACAGTCCAGGGACCGACCGTTAAGAAATTCGTACCTAGGTTAGATCCCATTCTCCCGACACCGGAAAGGCATTTTCATTAAGTACATTCGCGCAAATTTAAAACTATCTTCCTGTTCTAAACATACAGATTCTATTATATTTTTCTTACATAATTATTGAATTTATTATTAATTTTATTACATTTAATATTGCATAATTATTTATTACAGAAATTATAAATTTATTATTACATTGGTTATTACATTATTGTTTATTATACAGAACTTATAAACCGAAAAACGAATGAAAAAAGCCGATTAGGAAACAATCCAGAGAAATTCGCACCTAGGTTAGATACCGTTCTCCCGACACTGGAAGGGCATTTTATTACAGGGTCCGCTTATAAGTACATTCCCACAAATTAAAACTATCTTCTTGTTCTATACATAGAGATTCTAATATTTTGACATAATTACTGCATTTATTATTACATTTACATTTTTTTAACATTTATTATTATTACCTTTACCCTAATTATTAAATTTATAATATTACCTTTATTATTACATCTGTTGCATTTATATTTATTTCCACATTTATTACTTCCATTATTACATTTACTAAAGGCGAGTAAGGAAACATTCCAATCCAGAGACATTTAAGAAATTCACACTTAGGTTCGAACACGTTCCCACGACTCCGTAAGGGATTTTTTGCTGGACCCGGAAAATTCAAAGATTTGGAACATTTTTAAGGATTTAAAATATCCCGAGTGGTTTATCAGAAAGGCGTATTTTAAAGCCAGAAAATCTTTTTATGCCCCTCGGGAACCTCCAGTTAACCAAAAACAATATGCGAGTTTGCCTTACATTGCCGGCTTAGAAAGAGTAAAACCGTTGACGAAAGATTTTAAGTTTGCTTTGGCGTTCAAATATTCGTCTACCGTGAAAAGTAAATTGGTTAGGAATAACGTGGCAAAAGAGGAACAAGCCTGTGTCTACAGCATTCCCTGTAAAAGTTGTGATTTAGTATACGTGGGAGAAACTGGAAGAAATATTGAAACCCGTATTAAAGAACACAAATATGCCTTCAGAAGTTGTAATACTAATAATGCCATTTTTTATCACGCCAGCCAAAATAATCATGCTATAGATTGGGAATCAAGTAAGGTACTTTATAAATGTAATAATTATGTCAAAAGAAAAATAATAGAATCTGTGTGTATAGAAAAAGTAGATAATTTTAATTTGTGCGAAGGTACTTATAAGTTAGACCCTTTAATGAGATTCTTGGTCAAAAAATCCCTTACGGAGTCGTGGGAACGTGTTCGAACCTAAGTGCGAATTTCTTAAATGTCTCTGGATTGGAATGTTTCCTTACTCGCCTTTAGTAAATGTAATAATGGAAGTAATAAATGTGGAAATAAATATAAATGCAACAGATGTAATAATAAAGGTAATATTATAAATTTAATAATTAGGGTAAAGGTAATAATAATAAATGTTAAAAAAAGGTAAATGTAATAATAAATGCAGTAATTATGTCAAAATATTAGAATCTCTATGTATAGAACAAGAAGATAGTTTTAATTTGTGGGAATGTACTTATAAGCGGACCCTGTAATAAAATGCCCTTCCAGTGTCAGGAGAACGGTATCTAACCTAGGTGCGAATTTCTCTGGATTGTTTCCTAATCGGCTTTTTTCATTCGTTTTTCGGTTTATAAGTTCTGTATAATAAACAATAATGTAATAACCAATGTAATAATAAATTTATAATTTCTGTAATAAATAATTATGCAATATTAAATGTAATAAAATTAATAATAAATTCAATAATTATGTAAGAAAAATATAATAGAATCTGTATGTTTAGAACAGGAAGATAGTTTTAAATTTGCGCGAATGTACTTAATGAAAATGCCCTTCCGGTGTCGGGAGAATGGGATCTAACCTAGGTACGAATTTCTTAACGGTCGGTCCCTGGACTGTTTTTCCCTCTTGTTTTGGTTCATTCGTGTTTCTGTATTCACCCGAGGAGGATGCCAGTGGGCGTCGAAACTGTCGTGGAAATAAACTCTGTCTATTAGAGTGGGTTTTTATTTTCATAATTTCAATATGTTGTTGTATTGTTCTAAAAGATTGTCATTTTTATACAGATGTGCCTTAGCTACTTTCAAATTGTCCATTATTTCTGGACAAGGTGTTTTCCAAGGCAGCTCCACATAGTATTGACTGTCTCTGTGTTGTTTGGTTAAAAGAGTTTGTAATGTATTCAAACCTCCTACCACTTCAGACTAGTCAATACCCGTAGTTTTAGTGGAGTAAATGTTACTCCTTCACAGGTAGATCTAGAGGGCTTGGGGCTTTGAATCCTGTACTGTTTTTGTGTTGTTTGGCCTACGGCCAAGGAAGGCCACAAGACCCTTGTTGTTTGGTCTCTGGCCAAGGGAGGCCACAAGACCCCTGTTGTTTGGTCTCTGGCCAAGGGAGGCCACAAGACCCTTGTTGAATAGGTTGGGCTATGGCCAAGGGAGGCTATCAGCCCTTTGATGAATATGTTGGGCTATGGCCGTGGTTAGGCCATCAACCGTTTGATGAATTTGTTGGGCTATGGCCAAGGTAGGCCATCAGCCCTTTTGATGAATGTTGGGCTATGGCCAAGGTAGGCCAAGGCCCTTTGATGATTTGTTGGGCTATGGCCAAGGTAGGCCAAGGCCCTTTGATGATTTGTTGGGCTATGGCCAAGGTAGGCCAATGCCCTTTGATGATTTGTTGGGCTATGGCCAAGGTAGGCCAAGGCCCTTTGATGATTTGTTGGGCTATGGGCAAGGGTAGGCCATCAGCCATTTGATGAATTTGTTGGGCTATGGCCAAGGGTAGGCCATCAGCTGTTTGATGAATTTGTTGGGCTATGGCCAAGGTAGGCCAAGGCCCTTTGATTTGTTGGGCTATGGCCAAGGGTAGGCCATCAGCCGTTTGATGAATTTGTTGGGCTATGGCCAAGGGTAGGCCATCAGCCCTTTTGATGAATTTGTTGGGCTATGGCCAAGGTAGGCCATCAGCCCTTTTGATGAATTTGTTGGACTATGGCCAAGGTAGGCCATCAGCCCTTTTGATGAATTTGTTGGGCTATGGCCAAGGTAGGCCAAGGCCCTTTGATGAATTTGTTAGGCTATGGCCAAGGTAGGCCAACAACCCCTTGATGAATGTTGGGCTATGGCCAAGGTAGCCATAAAACCCTTTAGAGTAGAGTAGTTTGTTTGTATGTGTCACTGTCTAACCATATAATTTTTGGCACAAAATTATGTGCACAGAATCAGAGCACAGCAATAAAAGCTTTTACTCTCCGATCCTTGGTTATGTTTAGACAGGTTGTTGTGTTTGAGACACATGGAAAGAGTAGTGTGTGTGTGTGTGTGTGTGTGTGTGTTGCATTCCTCCGAATCCAGTTGGTCTTCAAAACTTGGATTCACCACTCCAATGAAGTTAATACCCGTAGTTATGAATGAGTAAATGTTGTGTATCCTACAGGTAGGTCTGGAAGGTTTCGGGTTTTGAAGGAATCCAATCTGTTTGCAAGGAATGTATGTGTCTGTTGATGAAATCTGTTGTGATTCTTCCTTTAAAAGAAGAATTGGATGTTTGGAGTCGTATGTATATATTTATATACTGTACCTTACGTATGTGTGTAAATGTGTATTTTGTTATAGGGTTTTATTTTTTGGGTTTTGGGTTAGGTTAACCAATTTGGCTGAGTAAAGATCCTCAAATGTTGCATTTGAGACCCTTATATCAAGCCCTGTCTGTTTTATGCCTATATGTCAAATAGGACTTAGAATAGGTTGTGCCTATATGTGAAATAGGACTTGGAATAGGTTGGCCTATATGTCAAATAAGACTTGGAATAGGTTGGCCTATATGTCAAATAAGACTTGGAATAGGTTGCGCCTATATGTCAAATAGGACTTGGAATAGGTTGCGCCTATATGTCAAATAGGACTTGGAATGGGGTTACGAATAGGTGTTAGGTGGGTGTAGGTTTGAATTCGTGCAATTGCTTTAGGTCTTTGTGATGTTACAGTTCTGAGTCGAATTTTGTAATGTTAATAAGTCTTATGAGTAAGTTAAATTGCTGAAATAAATTTTATAACCTACACCACAGGTTGAATTATAAATTTAGTGTTTTTAGTTAGGATAGGCCTTGAGTGTAAAGAGTAAGGCCTACTTTAAGAGGTAGGCCTAGCATGTAAGGTAAAGTCAGGTGGGCCTACTAAATAGGCATATTTTGTGGGCCTACTAAGTAGGCTTATGTTTGGGCCTATTATTTGATAGGACCTTAAATGAGTTAAGCCTGTTAAATTAACAAGGTTTTGTTTTGAGTTTGAAGAGTAGGACCTATTAAATAGGCTTAATGTTGTGGGCCTATTTTTTATAGGACCTAAAATGAGTTATGCCTGTTAAATGAACAAGCCTTTGTTTTCGGTTAGTGTAAAGGTAAAGGGATCGGTTCCCAGTTGCATAGGCCACCATATGGAAAACTATAGTGGGGTTATGGTTGAAATTGGGGTTAGGCCTAATGAGCTAAGCCTAACCTGTGTGTGTGTCAGTGTAAATTTTAGAGGGGTCAGTTCCCCATACACAGGGCCACCATTTGAAAAAACTATATAGGGCTATGGGTTGATTGCCTGATACCCTCATCCGTTGGAAATTTCCAGAAGATTTCAGTGGAGAGTTAAACGACAAAAGCCCTATGTTTTTTCGTTAGAGAGTTATGAATATGTAGGTCTTTAAAGGACCTCTTTATATTTAATTGTTTATGGTAATTTTTGCGTCGGGATTTTAGATGCCTATATGTGAACGAAAAGAAAGTGTCTCACCTTATTTTTGCTGGGCCTTAGTTTGCTTCGATGTAGGGCGTTACGATCTTTTTCGGTGTAGGGCCGCCACGATGGAGTTACGCGATGAGTTAACTTGATGTAATAAATATAGGCAGTCACAATATAAACACTAAGGTATAGGCCTATCCTTTCTGTAAGTATTAAGTTTATTATAAGGAATTCACTCAGAACTTTAGGGGAGACAAAAGCACATCCTCCCTGTTTAAAGGGATCGCTGTACATTAAACAGCCCCGAGAGCCGTTCCTTCGCGTTGTAGTTTCATTATTTGCCGATCTGGCAAAATTTTGTTTGGTCTACTTCTCTGTGGTAGACTAAACAATAAATTGGGTTTTCTTGTTGCTATGTGAGGCTCGATTCATACATACAGGTTCTTTGTACGTATGGCAATTATTTCATTCCAAATAGGCTATGTCGCCAATCCCGAGGCAATTTTGTATAGATATTTAATTCAATTAATTAATAATTTATATTTAATTATGAAATAAAGGTACCACATATGATACCATGTTGTGAGCGCGTATAGTTTTTCCATACCAACGCTTGCAAACCACACATTTATGCAAGACCTTTTTTACTACTTATCTAATTTTGGGAATCCAAAACTGTTGTCTGATCTCTATTATCACTTCTCTAACTCCAGCATGTAACAACTTATGATGCGTATCCATCCAGGATCAAAAGTTCCACAAAGTGCCCCCAAGAAGGTAGCAAAATTGGGTGTCTTTCCTCCTCTGGAAGCCCAGAAAACTGTAGTCTACCTCCTACTCTCAATAAGTCCTGATCCAAAAACACATCCAAACCCTTGAGAGCAGAATGTGTTGGCAGAACCTGTAATGGACTGCTGGTGAGCAATTGCCTCTCTTCACCAAATTTTTCCTTCTGCACATATATCACCCAGTATTGCCTGGTTTGCTGAATCTCCTTACTGTTCAGAGTTCCTTCCCTTCTTGTTTCTCCCTTAATGTTGTTTGTAAATCTATATACCCATGCTGTCACTCTTAACAACCTTTTCAGACTGCTAATGTCCTCAAGCCTCAATATGGGTCCTGCCGAGTAGTATAGCCGCAAAAGGGTAGAGTGCAGGAATGTTGCAAGTGATTACGTAATGTTGCAAAGGGGGTGGGGGTGTTGCAAAAAAAGAAAAAAAAAATTAAAAAAGAGTACTGGCCTTTGTTGCCAACCGGGGTTGCAAGGGGCATGCAACTTGGAGGTGGAGTTCTCCCCCAAGCTATTCCCCCCAAAGGGCCAGAAAGGAGAGAAAAGAGGAGAGAAAGGAGGAGAGGGGTTCACCTGGCAGGAGCCAAGTGCATATTAAGACTTCAGCCGAGTAGGCGTTGTTTTATAGGCTCCTAATCAGCCAGTTGGCTTAGAAGGCGTAAATGGCTTGAGTTGCCAGATAGCGCCATGTATTCATTTAATTCTAATCGAAGACTGAGTTGCCAGATACCACTTTTTAGCGATACCATTGTATACATTATTATTATAGACTCTAATCAGCCAGTTGGCTTAGAAGGCGTAAATGGCTTGAGTTGCCAGATAGCGCCATGTATTCATTTAATTCTAATCGATGACTGAGTTGCCAGATACCACTTTTTAGCGATACCATTGTATACATTATTATAGACTCCTAATCAGCCAGTTGGCTTAGAAGGCGTAAATGGCTTGAGTTGCCAGATACCACTTTTTAGCGATACCATTGTATACACTATTATAGACTCCTAATCAGCCAGTTGGGTTAGAAGGCGTAAATGGCTTGAGTTGCCAGATACCACTTTTTAGCGATACCATTGTATACATTATTATATTTCTTAAAAGTTGGTTTAGAATACCGGTAGTAGGTTTAGAAGGCGTAACATGATATAATTAAGTAAAACAACATTGCATCATTCTGTTTATTATAAATATATAGAAAATAAATATACATTTCAATAATAATTGAGGAATATGCATATAATCATAACAGTACAGGAAATATATACACACAATTATGGTGATATATCGGGTGGTCCGAAAAAATGACGCATTTTTTAAAAATTAATATCTCAGTAATCCCCTTCCTTATCATGACAATTTTTATATGCCAGATACTTTCAAACTTCTTTTTTTGAATGCAAGAAACGGAATTCTGATATCTTTTATAGTTTTCTCGCAATTAACAAAAGTAACAACATGGGTCAAAAAAACAAAAATCGCAATATAATATCCGTTTTTTATACGATATCATTTTTATACGATATCATGCGATATTTTTGCAAGTTATTACAAAACTCTACAGGAATGAACAAGTCAAATTGTGGATATTTTTATTTTTTAACAATTCGTCAGTACCCTTAATGATGTTGTCAGAGGAAGATCGTATTCTCATTAAAAATTGTTACTGTGAAAAAGGATGGAAGACTGGAAGGTTATTGCAAGAGTTTCCCGGAAAAAAGTGGAAAAGGTGTGCAGTGGAAAGACTCTTAAAGAAGATTCGCGAATCGGGAAGTACTGCCAGAAAACCAGGAAGCGGTAGACCTAAAACAGCTTCGGTTCCAGAAAATGTGGATTACATCAACGATAAAATCTGCTCTCAAGAAGATAAACCAGGAAGTCATTTGTCACAAAGAACAATTGCTAAACATTTGAATATTGGAAAGACTTCTGTACACCGAATAATTAAAGCACAAAAACTAAAAGCCTTCAAAAGAATAGTATCTTCTAGAAAAAGTGATACTGTTAAGGATAAAAGAAAAACAAGGTGCAGAAAGTTACTTGATAATTTCTCTGTCGTTGATATTAAAAAGATAGTCTTCACGGATGAAAAAGATTTCACTCTAGAAATTCCGCGAAACCGTCAAAATGATGTTGTCTACGGGCGTGGTAAAAAGTGTGACATTTCAATAAACAGATTGTATCATGAAACGTCAAGATTCTCCAAAAAGGTTATGATATCTGCAGGGGTCTCTTGGAATGGCAAGACAGATGTTCATTTTATTGAAACTGAAAAGACAAAGGTGAATTCTGCAAATTACATTGAACTTTTAAGAACAAAATTGTTGCCGGATTGTCGTCGCCTGTATCAAGAAAATGATTTCATATTTCAACAAGATGGAGCACCGTCGCATACAAGCTACGCCACACAGTCGTTTCTGATTAGCAATACACCAAAATTAATAACGAAAAATGAGTGGCCACCACAAAGCCCAGATTGTAATCCTATGGACTACTCAATTTGGGAGTTACTAAAAGAGAAGGTTTACCGAGGTCGACGAGAAAAATTCAGCGAATCAGAATAAAAAGTAAAATACTTGAATCTTGGCAAGAAATTGGCATTAATGAAGTAAGAAGTATTATTTTTGTGTGGAAGAAAAGACTTAGATTAGTGTGTCAACAGAGTGGTGGTCCAATCGATCATTTACTGTAAATTAATTAGTTAAATTTCTGATTAAATTTTTCCTTTCTCATGATATTCGGTTTTTTGACCCATGTTGTTACTTTTGTTAATTGCGAGAAAACTATAAAAGATATCAGAATTCCGTTTCTTGCATTCAAAAAAAGAAGTTTGAAAGTATCTTGCATATAAAAATTGTCATGATAAGGAAGGGGGTTACTGAGATATTAATTTTTAAAAAATGCGTCATTTTTTCGGACCACCCGATATATAAAATAAATATACATTTCAAATAGAAATAAATATACATTTCAATAATAATAGAAATATGCATATAATCATAACAGTACAGGAGAAATATCAAGCAAAATATATAAATACATTTCACTTTTTTTTCAAAATACTAAACTCGGTCTTAATCGAGTTTACAATTACATCATTATTGCTCTGCATTACGCACTATATGCGGCTTAATAATATTTCACCGCTTAAAGTATAGGGAAACCTGTATTCGATATGAAGGGCTTTCATATCGTTCAGTACTATTTTTGTTCCCACTTTACAACCGGTTGGTAAGTCATCTTTAAATACGTCTAGAATACAATCAAAAGCACGCACAAAGAGTTCATCGTTAGCTACATTATTAAACACAAGTTTATAAGCACGCTTTTCCAATCGAGGGTTTATTTCTACCGACTCGAGCTTTTCAATCGTGAACTCACTCAACATAGCGGCAATTGAAATAATCTTCTAAATCGTTACGACAACTGCGCGTTATATAAAGAAATAGTTCTTCAGGGTGAACGGTGTAGGTGAGCTCAGCCTTGTACCGATCAATTGCTTTGTACCAAAGTTCATGGTATTTCAAAGAGTCTAAACTTTTTAAATAAACGTCCAGCACTAGACCATTCTCACCAGCCCTACACTCGGTAAACCCATCGAGCAGAGCGGTGTAGGCGTATTCAAGTAATGTATCAAAATAAAGCATGTCCGTAACACGCGCGTCTAATATAGGTTTCAGCTTGCGGAATCCGACGATTTCAAACATTCTGTCGAGGATGAAACGGTTTCGCGTAGGAACAAGAGCGTTATTATCAGAAGCATTCTTCCACATCAGCCGTATATCAATGCACGGCCGATCGTTATTTATACACAACGTACATACAACGGCGTATGAGGGTGCGTCACTAATCTGCTCTCTTCTCGTACCTACGTTAGCAGGTATTTTATAACGATCTTCACTCCACTTCTCAACTATCACGAAGATTCTATTCATCTCCTCGACACTTAAATAAACCCGTTTGTTTGTTTGTCTACATTCCGTTTCCAGTACATAGCTAATGGTACCGGAATTACGCCTGAACACGCGCAACGATTTCGTCAGGGACACATCGTACGAGGCGTTGAGAATGCTGCTCAAAGGAAGTTCCATCGTATTCGAGGAGCGCACGTCCACTCGGTTCAAGCTCTGAGATAACTATGAGCCGTGTGAGGCACGCAGGTAGGCAGGAACGATTCGACGGGCGGCTGACTCGATGATACGTGAATGGGCTTGTTCGTATGATCCGCGAGTCGTACCGAATTGTTGTACATATTTGTTTTTCCGGCACAAGAATTAATTTCATCACTACCAGCCTACGCACCAGACATTTTACCTCAGGATAAGAACTAGGAACATTTTATGTTTTACTAAACATCTTCACACTCCGGCGCACTATTTGAGAGGAACATATGCTCATATTTTTCCTTTCTGCCCATCAAACGATACTCGTCTCTAAAGTCTGTTAAAAACTCACGCAGGGCACTAGCCACAACCTCACTACGAACCTCATCATGATATACGTTAATATAGTGATAAAAATACTTAAGATTGTCCATGATCACGAGATTCACATTTTCAGTCGTAGGGTATGAGTAATCGACATGGTGTAGCATGACGTAATACCGCTTGTCACACCACCCATCCGCAAGGCTCATTATCCATACCTGCTGCTTCTCTTCTGCACGCGTTGTTTCTTTTACTTCACGTTGTATGTGAGACTTTATAAAGTTTAGCTCTGCAGTATACTTCAGCACATCGTCTGTGCAACGAAAGCCTTCAACGATCTCACCAGAACATCCGTAGAGTATTTGTACATCTTGGAACTTCGCACAATCCAATGTGTTTTTAAAAGAGATATAGGAGGGAGGAATAGGAAGTTTTTCGGTATCCACCACATCCTGACACTTTGCTGAATACCATTTCATAAACGTTGTACAAGCAATATTAAAGGTAGCCATTTGAATACACGTCTGATCTGAATACACGTCTGATCTCTCGGGCTTACTGCAGTCGACTGACCACGCAGGGACTCCCAGATAGTAGCATGACTCACGGTCTTACAGTGGGCGGAGCTTAGAACTTTCACCTGTGCACACACACACACACACCACACACACACACACAAAGGTGAAAGTGAAACGCTAATTGAAACATGATTTATTTAATAAACGAGATATTCAAGTTATATATATTTACAAATACGATTTAATAAACGAGATATTCAAGTTATATATATATATTATATATATATATATATATATATTTACAAATACGTGTAATAAATCAATAGATACCTTACAAATACGATTTAATAAACGAGATATTCAAGTTATATATATATTTACAAATACGTGTAATAAATCAATAGATACGATTATATACAAGACAAATACGTGTTAGTTGACAATAGAAGCATCAAACGTTTTGGTATCCAAAGGGTACGGTATCATAGGTACCAGGTAACTGGTAACGTTTCCTATAGGTGTTACGACACACCTTCGTACCCCTAAGTTCCTTCACGCCCCCCAGCTTCTGTGCCCGAAAATTGTGGGTGCCTACAATTAGTTGGGGAGGTTGTTCGCCCTCATCATCGTCCAAACATACTAGATCCTTCAACGATTCAAAGTTAACAACCCGTCGATTCGCATGGTTGAGCGTAATACCCTTTGCCTTCACGATATATTTCATTTCCTCCCCCACCCTGACCCGTACCCCATAAGTCTTAGGTCCTGTTGAGACAAAAGAGTCGGCGTAAGCGTTGCCCCCATACTCGTCCTTGATCTCATCAGTGAGCTCGCCGAGGAACTCCCCAATGTTATAATGTTATAATGTTATAATGTTTCAGACCAACAAAGACCCTAGGATCCACTCATGGCTGGTCTACCTAACTGTGTTCGTAATCGTGTATTGTGTATGTCCTCCGTGGTGGCGGAGGGGACCTACAATTTTACGTGGGTTCCGAACCACAAGAACATAAGAAACTTATTTAAAAACTGCCGGTAAATTGGCAACGACCAATTTTTACGAAACTAAATAATTATCAATTTAAAAATAATTAATTATCGGTTTAAAACTAAAGATAGAATCTCTCGGTCCAGAGGAGCAAGTCATAATAGACTACTATCCACAAATATGTTACATTCTATATCTATTTATAACGGACATGCAAATATATCAGATCCAAAGAATCCAGTCAATTTCATTACGGTATCCATCAAGTCACGGTCCATATCGATTGCGGACCAAGTCAAAATTTACAACCATATACATTATCAATTTAAAAATAATTAATTATCGATTTAAAACTAAAGATAGAATCTCTCGATCCAGAGGATCAAGTCATAATAGACTACTATCCACAAATATGTTACACTCTATATCTATTATATAACGGACATGCAAATATATCAGATCCAAAGAATCCAGTCAATTTCATTACGGTATCCATCAAGTCACGGTTCATATCGATTGCGGACCAAGTCAAATTTACAACCATATACATTACAATATATACACTTACGAGGAAAAGTGTAGGTGTGGCTGTAAAGACTGTACAGTAATGTAGAAATGTGTGTGCACCCATTATGGGTCTCCCATTTAAAGGTGTTTGTGGGGCAAGTGAAGATCATGAGTTTTTCAATACCTCACAGTACTATGGGGGGCACCGCTCGGCAGAGGAATCTCTTTAAATGGGGTGTGTAAGGACAGAGAGTATCCCCTAACCCAAGACGCTGCCTCCCTATATCCCACAACACTTGTGTTGAGCTGTGGGATCTATCCCCACAAAGCCTTAATTTTACTACCTTAAACTATACCCTTTCTATCAACATGCGCGTCCAATCGATTTTAAACATGTTTATAGACGTGCTACTAATTACTTCTACCGGCAAACTATTCCAGCTATTTACTATTCTATGCGTAAAAAAGTTTTTCGCAACTGCTGTCTCGAACCTTCTACTTGTCAACTTACACCCGTTATTTCTAGTCCTATTATATTGAGATATTTCGAAAAAGCTATCTCTATCTACGTTATCAAACCCATTCATAATTTTGAAAACCTGGATTAGATCACCCCTTAACCTCCTAGTCTCGAGTGTAGTCAATTTTAACTCTTTAAGCCTATCCTCGTACGACTTTGACCTAAGAGACGGAATCATCTTAGTTGCTCGTCTTTGAACTCTTTCGATTTTGTCTATATCTTTGCGCATATGCGGATTCCAAAATTGGACCGCGTACTCCAAATGGGGTCTAACTAATGATTTATAAAGAGGAACTATAATATCGCGCGATTTGTACTCAAAATTTCGAGCTATAAAACCTAACACTTTGTTCGCCTTATTGACCGCCGCTGTACTTTGTTTCGCTACTTTTAAATCACCAGTGACTATAACTCCTAAATCTTTTTCCTGCTCTACGCTTGTTAAATCTTTCCCTGACATACTATACGCAAAATTACCGTTACGCGAACCTATATGCATAATTTTGCACTTATCCACGTTAAATCTCATTTGCCATGTGACTGACCAATCAACGATTTTATTCAGATCTTCCTGAATTTTACCTCTATCTTCGTCATTAATCGCCCTACCACCCAGCTTCGTGTCATCCGCAAACTTTGAAACTGTACTGACTAGGCCGACATCTAAATCGTTAATATATATAAGAAAAAGCAAGGGGCCCAATACAGAACCCTGAGGAACGCCACTCGCTACATTAGCCCAACACGACTCCGCTCCATCAACGACCACCCTCTGTTTCCTGCCTCGCAACCATTCTTCTAGCCAATTTATTACTACACCCCTGATTCCATGAGCCTTAGTTTTTTCAATCAGTCTTTTGTGCGGCACGGTGTCAAACGCTTTTTGAAAATCTAAATACACTACATCAACCGCCCGATGTCTATCGTAAACGTTAACCACGCTTTGGAAAAATTCTAAAAGATTAGTTAAGCAAGATTTGTTTCGCCTAAAACCGTGCTGCGTATTTCTAACCAGATTATGCACTTCTAAGTGTTCGACTATACGATCCCTAATTATTGATTCCAGTAGCTTACCTACAACAGACGTTAAACTGATTGGCCTATAATTTCCCGCCGCACCTTTATCGCCTTTCTTAAAGATAGGTGTTACGTTTGCTAACTTGAAATTATCTGGTACGCACCCCTCAGAAATAGACGCATTAAAAATCTTTGTTAGCGGCACAACAATGCTATCTTTTAATTCTTTTAGTTGTATGGGATATATGGAATCCGGACCCGGTGATTTACGCGTTTTCATTTTATCAATATAGCGCATTACTTCCCCTTCACTAACGACAATATTATCCAAAATATTACCATTATCAAAAGGTATTATGTCTATGACCGTAGGGATATTCGTTACATCTTCTATAGTAAAAACTGACGTAAAAAATTCGTTTAGCAAGGTAGCCATTTCCTTGTTTTCAGAGACTAGATCTCCATTTCCATTTTTTAATGGACCTAAGACACTTTTTACTGGATTTCTATTATTGACGTATTGAAAGAATCGCTTGGGGTTTTCTTTACCGTCACGAGCTATGGAGATTTCAAATTCGCGTTTTGACTTTTTTATTACACTTTTAGCTTCACGCCTTAGAGATATGTAGTTGTTTCGTAACAACAGATTATCTTTATCGCACTTGTATAGCCTATAAGCCCTCTCTACTCTTTATAATGTCTCCTACTCTAGAAGTAAACCACAAGGGCTTGTTGTTTACTTTCGCACGCTTAATTTTGTACGGTACACATTCCTCATTTATAGTCCTAAATACCGTTACGAACGATTCCCACATTAGTTTTGCGTTGGAGTTCCCCATTACGTTTTCCCAATTGACGTGTGAAAATTTATTTCGAAATTTACTAAAGTCTGCGTGCTGGAAGCTAGGAATTTTAGTCGAGTTAGTTGGTTTCGAGTGACTTACTGAGAGGACAAACTCTACCATATTGTGATCGCTATTGCTCAACGGTTCTATTACTTGAAGATCAGTAATTAGCCTATCATCCGTAGTTATTACTAAATCTAAAATACTGTCCAACCTCGTAGGTTCCCCAACCTTTTGAATAAGAAAGCTATCCTCGAGAAAATTAACTAAACGATTACCTTCCGCGTCTCCCTGCATTGTATCGTAATTCACGTTGGCGCAATTAAAGTCACCCATAACTAAAGCCTGCTCACTACCGATTATTCTCTTTAGTTCACGATATAACGCTTCGTCCGTAGCAGCTGTTTGATTTGGGGGCCTATATATAACCGCAACAAGAAGTTTGAAATCGTTCAATTTAAGTTCTGCTATAGTCGAATCTATCGGTTCTGGAATTGAGTGCTTTACTTCTATAACGTTCGCAATATTATCTTTGATATACAACATAACACCGCCTCCTCGCCTACCTATTCTGTTTTTAACAAAAAGTCTATAACCTTTAATTTGATACTCCCCTACAAAGTCACGTGTTTCAGTGCTAAGCCACGATTCATTTATCGCAATTAAATCATAGTCTTTACAAGCAATTAAAGAAAAAAATTCGTTTATTTTATTTCGTAGGCTACGAGCATTTAAGGATAGAACCTTCAAATTGTTTGTAATTGCGACACCTTCGCGAGCGCGGGGGAAATTTGTGGAATTTACGCTGGGACCGTTCGGCTTACGGCAGCCTGAAAAGAAGAGACAGTATTATGAAATAGTCTTCCTAAACGCGCAGCTCCAACTTCATTAAGATGAAGTCCATCTTCGAGGAACAAGTCCCTCCTGCCGTAGAAACTGTTCCAAAAATTAGCAAAATGCACTCCTTCCTGTTGGCAAAGAGACTTTAGGTTATTGTTAATATAGGTCGCCTTGCTGTAGAAATCGCTTCGTTGGATAATTCGAGGAAGTATACCTGTTAAAACAATCTTATTAGTTTTCTCCTTTAATCGCTCTAATAAGTCCCTGTACCTAGCCAGCAGTTCTTCCGATCTAGAATTTAAAACGTTATTAGTACCGACATGAATAACATACGTTGTGTCCTCGGCGGTACTGTCTGTAAAATGGTCAACATTATTAGTTATATCCTCCACCCTTGCACCAGGGTAGCAGTAACGGCGCCTACGACGAGGGTTTCTCCCACAGAATTCCTCGAGCTGCCCTCGAACAATGGAATCACCAACGAGTCGTATTTCCGGTTCATCAGTATCTTCGAACCCTAAAACAGAAAACTTATTGCTTGTTATTACTGGTAGACAAGGCTTTGCTTTTCTCAATGGGGCTCCATTTCGCACTCGAACGAAGGGTTGGGAACTAGGGGAAGAGAGAGGGCTATTAGTACTATTTATATTATTAATAGAAACTGAGGCAGGAGGGGTCGTAACTGGAGTCTCAAGGGATTCTAATTTTGCCGTCAGGAGCATCACGCTTTCTTCAAGTCTCACCCTGGCCTGCCTCTCACGGTCTAATTCGTTCCTCAGCACTTCCATGCTTGAGCACCACCTGCAAACTAACTGATCATTATTATTAGCCATTGTAAACGCGTAAGCAGCAAATTTCCCTTCACAGCGACTGCAAGTACTTGACGGGGGTGCCATGCTTTTAATTAGTTAAACAACAAAAAACAAAAAGAAAAAACAAAAAACGAGCGTTTGGAAATTAATAAATTACAACGTAGGTCCACCGCGTTCTTGAAACGCAGAAACAGGATCTTGTAACACAAATTTATTACTAAATTAATATAGAATTAAGCTACCGACGAAAGAAATGTTAAAGAAAAAGTATTAAATGGAACTTATCTGGTCGTGTTTACTGACTTAATCCTTTTTTTCCCACGGTAGGTGACCCTTTTGGAGGTCAGGTAGTGTGTGAAGGAAATCTGAACCTTAAAAAACCACGTTTCTGATAGATTTGAAAAACAACAAAAACAAACCAAGGGAATTTCAACCTTATGACTGCACGTTTTACGATTGATTTGAAAACCAAACAAGGCAAGCCACGTTCTGTAGCCTTGGTTTGATCCAATAATATAGTACTGAATAACGTCAATAAATGAAATATATTCGTTAATGAATGATTAGTAGCACGAAGTAATTTAGTTAAGAATGCACGGAACACTTTTTTTTTTTAAAACACTTCAACGAAAACCACTTATTCACTTGATAGCACTCGACAAAACACGTCTGTTCACAAGGAAAGACTGATCACGACTGATCGGGCATGTATTCACCCTCCCTCTCTGTGAATATCACGCTATCTGTATCGGCATACAATACTCTCCGCCCAAGAGAATGCAATATACCCCAAAGTTTTATACGGGCGTAGGCTGTTGTGAAGCTGGCCACAGGTATGTTTGTAACCCTTGAGGTATCTGTGGCAAATTCAGTGTCGTTGTACTTTATTATGTAAGTATTACCTACATTCACGATCTCCATGACCTCTTTATCGGGAGCATTGGCATAATCCCAGACATCGCTATAACTTTGTGCCAAATGAATGCTCCCTCTGCCGGTATTCTGCGCAAATTTTCCCCATAGACTGTTTAGACACAACTTTGCACTAAAGCGCTTGCTAGGATTCTTTACAATTTGGACACGATCAAGTTGTATACCTTCGCGGTCGCGGTAACGTTGAATATAGGCAGACTTTTCATCTTCGGTATCAACTCCTCGCGGATACCCTGATGCCTCAACCTTATCCTTCAAAAAGGTGTTTATATATGGTGTGTAAAGGTTGGGTAGCTTCTGAAACCTCCACACCTCATGTATCTTCAGTATTCTATAACCATGGCGTACGGCTAGGGCCAGCTCAGGACTTGTATATACGCCTCTGATCTTACGCTGGTGGGGTATATGGTTACATTCGCCGTTATCCTCTTCCGCGCACTTCATGCACAGGGGAAACATGAGCTTGTCGTCGATAACGACAGGTAAGATCGGCATCCATAAATTGCGTGGGGGAGTACGTCTACGAAAGAGCCCAAAGTAACGATCATTCAAATTTTTTGAAAATTCATTGATGGAGGGTAGGCTAGGTCCCACCAGTTTCTCAGGAGCGCCCACGGGGTACGGATTGCTCTTCATCACGTATGGGTATAAAGAACAGAAATCGTAGTAATGGAGCTTCACGCCCTCCGTAGGTGGAAAGTATAGTCTGAAAGAATTTGTACGTCCTCCAAACAAGCTATCACCACATTTGAGAGGATCCAGCACCATTGAACGCTTGATCATGTTTATTTCCTCACGGTACACCTCGTCTGTCTCCATCCGTGCATCATATTCATGCTCTCACAAGACTTTGTGAGTGAACTGTGATCCTATAAGTTGATCGCGGGTGCGGGTCGATGCAAGACAGTCGGCAGGAGACCTATCGTGGATATCTTTGGTGATTCCGCACTCAGGACGGGGGCATCCATGCCACCAGCAACCGTTAAAGGAGTACACAGTCTTCACACCAGTGACACGGTTTTCACTTAACCCATCAACCCAAAAAACACGTCCATTAATCTTAATGGGTACTTCACCCGTGTTGCGGGCGTGCTTTATGTATACACCTGTTTGTTGCTGTAGGTGTATGAGCCAGTAAATAGCCTTGTGCCCGTAACTGCGGGGATTGTTTCGGTGAATAATGGCTAAGGTGTCTTTCGGCATGAAGTTATTCTTGAACACCGTAAAACATAATGATGCGATGGTGGTTGCGACTTGCAGTGGATCGCATTTGAAACGGGCTATGTACATCCTTCTAAAGGCCTGGAAACATACTCTAAGCACGCGCACATCATTCACGCAATAACGCTCACATTCATCAGCTATATTATAAGGGTTACTTTCATTAAAACTGTCGTAGTATCGATCAAAGTCTTCACGTTCATCCATACAGTCAAAATAATGTTTGGGGGGTGGTGGGCCTACGTAGTTTAAAGTCTCGCTGGTGAGGAAAGTGTAAGGGAAGTATCCTTTGGAAACTTCAGCTGCTACTCCCATCACCTTGGGTAGCTTTGCTAATTTACAAGGTGTGAATAATAAAGTATCTTTAAATTGTACATTGCCTCTTATCTGCATCTGTATTAATTTGTTGCCTCTTTTCAATGGATCACCTGTAAATATCTCAGAGGATTCGTGTTCAAGCAACTCCTTATAAAGGAACTGCGTATCAAACTTTGCCCCGTTATGCGCGAGAATATACACAGTCATTTTTTTGAACTTGTCGGCTAACTTGACAATATAGGACACAAATAGTTTCACAGGACTATCGCGGACATTCGTTCTAAAAACGTTTGTCCGTTTACCACATTTGGGGCACTCGTCACATTCGATACCCATACACTCATCACAGATGGTCTGGCTCACAAGTAAATGTGGAATTACCTCTTTGGTTTCAGCGTTCGTATATGTTTCTATATCGTAGTACACAGTTATACAAGGGTTATTTTTAGGCTTAGCATCTTTCATATAACATACATGCTTTACTCCATCCGCCTTATATTCCTCCTGGCATGTAGGACAGTGAATTACGTCACACTTGTGCTTAAATTTTCCCCAATTATCCATTGTGTGAAACATACCACATTCACAGATTCTCATTTTCCTGCACGTGCCAATTGATTTATGAAAACCAAAACAGCTATTATTGAAAAATGTGCGTCTACACACATCACAGTCTCTCTTCTCAGCTTCAACTACACGGCTTTCACATTTGGTGCTTTTACACTGTTCACATACCATGTGACATTCTTTACAATGTCGCACAATATCATCCGCAAACTCGAGGCACCCCTTACACAAATCATGATGTCTCCCATATTTTCGACTTTTGTCATAACTCGCGTAAAGCCCCCTTATATTACGGATGGGGAGATACGTTGTCCCTGACAATCCTAAAATAAGTAGGGGTCTTGTACGATCTCTCACACAGCTTTTAAAAACATACACAGTCCTACGACGATCATCCAACCCAAATACAACTATGCGGACATTCATTTCCTGTTCTACCCTTCTCAGCTCTTCAGGCCCCATATTACAGTCAAATTCAAGTTCACAGTCTACAGCTAGTTTACGGGCACGTTCCACGACCGTAGGCAGCCAAATTTTTTGAGCCCGTGTATTTTGTACAGTAAACATGTTAGCCAAGACTACTGCTATAAAGCCGCAACCACGATCGACGTTTATATGCCGTCTATAAATAGCTTGAGAATTGAGGTTAAGATTGTACGGTATGGCACTATGACCCGCAACACGGAATACACGGTCAATATTTACCGTGAAGTTGTCCATATTGAAGGCTATACTACTTTGGGCGGCTTGCATTATACGTCCTAATATATATTCTACATCTTCAGCCGCCAAACGTCTAAATGGCACTATCACCCAATAATCGTCTACATCACCGTCATCTGACCCGAATCCAAAGGACAGACTCGTCCTGACTTCACGCTCGTCGCGATTCTGAAGAGCAAACTCTTTAATACGCTGTACAACCCGGCGTAGCCCGCGCTCAATTCCATTGCTATACATGGCTCTAGGATCGACCCTGACTCTATACCGATTTCTAGTCAAGGCTGGGGTGGGGGCTGCGGAGCGCACCAACTCGGACGTTATTTCATCCTCAACAGAACGGGGGGCGGCGGATGAATTAGGGGATATATTAGCGGAAGGTGCTGCTGGGGGGCCTGTTGCGTAGGAGGTTGATGGTTGGAGCTCTATTATTGTAGACTTAACAGAACGGGGGGCGGAATAACGGGGTATATTAGCGGGAGGTGCTGCTGGGGGGTTGTTGCGTAAGAGGTTGAGGGTTGGGGATCTATTACCGCTGCAACAGGCGCGTATTTCTGGCGCTTTATACCTGACGTGGGGTTCTCACACCTCCGCTTTGGACGTGCTACTGGTATCGCTGGTGAGGGTTCGTTGGCAGGGGAGGAGATCACAACTACACTGTCGTCGAGGTCATCCGTAATGTCAATGATGGGATGCTCTACCTCATCGTCATTCACGGTTCTGTGGGAGAAGAAAGCAAAATATAAGGAACAGCACTCAAAATTTGTAATATTTTGTAAATGACCCACTTAGGAGTGTGACGTGTTAGAAATGGACTCTGTAGAAAAATTCAGATTCACGAGTCCATCCACATGTATTATATCTGGACCTACAGGATGTGGTAAAACTGTGTTTATGCTTAAAATCATTAAAGAAAAGGGAGAGATGTTCTCGAAATTTGTGCATAAAGTTATATGGTGCTATTCGACGTATCAATCAGTGTTCAACGAGTACCAAGATGATATTTTGTTCCACAAAGGCGTATATGACGTTAATTCGTTAAAGGGAAATGAACATACAATCATTGTAATTGACGATCTCATGTTGGAGATGGATAAAACGTTTGCCGAGACATTTACAGTATTCTCCCACCATCTTTACATAAACGTGTTCTTCATCAACCAGAATCTATTTTTCAAAAATAGATACATGCGCGATGTGTCGTTAAATACACAATATCTAGTCTTATTCCCGCAACGTAGAGATGTATCACAAATTGGGGTATTAGCCAATCAAATGTTCCCGAATCAGCGTAAGGAGTTTTTGGAAGTTTATAAAGAAGCTACAAGCACGCGTTACGGATATTTGCTTTGCGACCTTCATCCGCAAAACACGTTTAGAGTGCTTCTGCGAAGGAATATATTTCCAAACGAGCCTGAAACGGTGTATATTCCAGAATGACAAAGAGACTAAAGAAATACCGTGAATTAATAAAAATCTATCATCGACTGCCCCGGGCAATGCAGCAGATGTTTATTAAAAATATCGATGCCGACTTTTTAAAATGCATCTGTGAAATCTGTCTCAACGTTATAAATTGCAATGTATCAATGAAAACCCATCAGAAGGCTCGCCTACGCCGCTACAAGAACATAATACGTGTACTCGCTCGTAAAAGTCAAACTGTAGCGAAGAAAAAACGAATTATTGTACAAACAGGAGGGTCATTTCTCCCCATCTTATTTTCAGTTTTGGGTCCTTTACTGACTAGATTAATATAATGAAGAAAGTGGTAGTGATTCCCCACGAGGTGTACGCTTCACTGCAAAGGAATCCAGACACGGATCTAGATCCCCGTAAAAGCAGACTTAAAAGAATGGAAAGCGAATTGCTAGCTCTATTAAACAGTGAAAAAACCCTGATGAGAAAAGAATCTTATACCAAGAGCTCTGCAGAAATTTCTTCACGAGTACGAAAATTATAAGAGCCCTACAGAGATTCCTGTGGTTATTAGGCACAGCACGGGGGACGATGGACATGGCGACATAGGATCTGAGCCCGACGATACAGCTGACCAACCAAAAAGATTAGCCACACAACATATCGAACATGTATTAAAAAGCACCCTCCCACATACATTGAGGAGTAAAGGCTTAAGTCTTTATAATCTATTGAATGAGGATCCCGCCATACAATGGACCGATACAGGCGAGATCATTGTGGAAGGATCAAAGGTACAGGGATCGAATATCGTAGACATTGTCCATGATCTGGTGAGAAAGTGGGATAGGCCATCACCATCAGATCAGGCTGGAAGCATATTAAAGCAAGACTACAACAAATAAATGTCCCTAAAACGTTGATAGGAAATCTGAACAGGTTAAAAGACTTGGAACATGCAACGCATGTGACACAATTGAAGACGCCGTCACCCCCGGCGGTAACACCTTTGAAGAGGAGCAAGAAGAGGTTAAACCAACCCTACCCACGTGCTTCTAAAATACGCAAATGGCTAACGTATTAACTAAACGCTATTATGACGTTTCTAACCCATCCTCTTACGGCGGCGTAGATAGACTGTACAGAAGTGTTTACGGAGTAGGAAAAAAAGATGTTGAAAGATTTTTGAGGGAGCAGGACGCTTATACGCTTCATAAGCCTGTGAGAAAAAGGTTTAAAACAGCCAAGACAACGGCTTCCTCGATTGATTCTATTTGGCAAGCAGATTTAACAGACATGCAAAGGTATTCTGTGTACAACGATCGTTACCGCTACATTCTATTCATAATAGACGTATTCTCTAGATATCTGTGGCTAGTTCCTCTGAAAAATAAATCACCTGAAACAGTTGCTAAAGCCACCAAAACGCTAATGTTAAAAGAAAACATGGTTCCTGGCTATTTTTGTACGGATATGTGGAAGGAATTTATAGGCCGTGCTTTTCAGAACATGTTGACAGAGTTTAATATCAGCTATTACACAACCAATTCTATACATAAGGCTTCTTTAGCTGAAAGAGTTCAGCGTACCATAAAGGAACGCATGCACTGTTATTTTACACATAAAAACACATACAGATTTCTAGACATTCTGGAATCATTGGCATCATCCTACAACCGCTCACACCATCGCACGATTGGGACAACACCTAACGAAGTTTTAGAAAGAGGTACGCTCCCGAGAAGAGATGGATCACCACCACCACCACACTCTGCGCGCTTCAAAATCAATGATTATGTAAGGCTGTCGCGTTCGGGGAATAAATTCGCAAAGGGTTTTGAGCAAGGATGGATACGCGAGATTTTTAAAGTTAGGGCTGTGAGACCTAAAGGTGAGATAATGATGTATTACATTGAAGATTTGAATGGGGAAGAAATCTCAGGAGGTTTTTACCGCGAGGAGTTGCAGAAAGTTGCGTTTAATTTAGAAAAAAATGTGTAAAATTGAGAAAATTTTAGGAAGCAAAGGTACAGGAAAGAGAAAAATGTACCTGGTGAAATGGCTAGGGTACCCTGAAAGCTTCAACACCTATATAAAAGCTGATGCAATAATGAAGCTTAAATAGTATGCAACATGGCTCCTAACCATTTCTACGTCACACTCCCGTCCTCCTCGTCCCTGTCTGTACACCCTAACAACACACTAGCCAACTTTGTAACAGAGCTCCACAAGCACATTGAATTGGGTCGTGATTCGTATGAGGTGGGGATATGCGAAATTCAGCTGGACACCATCTTTTTAAATATTGAACATAAAGAAACCGTTTTTTACGATTCTTAGAGACATTGACGAGTGTGAAAAAGCTGGGGTAGCTATGGATGAAACTATGCGTATCGCTCGGACTAAGGTTGCACGGTATTACAGTACAGAAGTAAGACTAGGACCGGGTCAATATGGTTCGGCCGAGGATGTTGTGAGAGGCTTAAACGTAAGTTTAAGAAACTCAAACCTTACGAATGATTTAGTATACGAAATCGTAAACAACCCTGCACATACACTAATCCTAAAATCAAAGACTAACAGACGTATTAAAGACCATAGAAAGTTCCAAGTTCTAGCCAATGGCCGATATAGCGCAGCCTTCCAAAGAGACACATTTCACGAGACACAGCATGACTTGTCCAGATTAATGTATCAATTGAAGATGGAGAAATTGGCTGAAAGGTCCCCAGACATGTGCTATATTTACAGTAATATAGTGGAGCACCAGTTCGTTGGGGATACCCAGGCACGCCTGCTGCGCATTGCTCACATCCCCAACCATAGAGGAAGGAGTTTGAGTATTACATATGACAGACCCCATTATGTGAATGTCGCAACTAATTTAATAACCAATATCTCAATATATATAAGAACGATTGAGGGTGAAAACTTCCCATTCGGTAACGGGAGCTTAACAGTGAAGCTACACTTTCGACGCACTGAGTTATAATGGATAGAAAGCCTTTCACCGTCTATCGAGGGGTGCGATACCAGCGCGGTAGTGGACTTGGGTCCATTTTTTCATCCATACTACGTACGGCTGTTCCTTTGCTGAAGAGGGGTGCCAGATACCTTGGAAGGAAAGCGCTACAATCAGGTATTAACACTGCATAAGACATATTGGCCGGGGCTAAACCTAAAGAGGCTCTAAAAAACATTTAAAGCGTACACGGGACGAAATCATCAAAGATGCAAAGAGAAAAATGCGTGGTGGCGGGAAGACGAAGAAGCGGGCTCCCCGGAAGAAGAAGGGGTCACGTGGTATTAAACTTAAAAGGCTATCAAAAAAGAAGTGCTGTAAGCGAATGAAACCTATGGTTGACCACTTTTTTGACTGATATAAGCTAAGGACATTGATCTCATGAATCATAGTTTGTTTACCACTTGTCGAGAGAGGAGTCACTATTTCGCCATGGCACGCTTCATCCACCCATGTAGTTCACAATGCTGTAAATCGGAGCTGTCCCTTTTTGAGCTACCTCCAACCCAAGTTTCTATTGAGCACAGTGACTTTATTACAATTAACCCTTTAAACACAATTAGTTACCCGAGTGCACCTATAGAATTCGTGATACCCAGCTTAGGTCCTTACTTTTTTGATCCAAGCTGTGTGCACATGTACGCTAAGCTACGTATAGCCCATTCTGATGGAACGGTCTGCGATGACAAATATGCTGTATACCCTGAAACAAACTTTCTGCACTCCATATTCAACCAGTGTGACGTATATTTAAATCAGACCAACATATCGGCAGGCACGGGGTACTATCATCTACGAGCCTATCTGGAAAATGTCCTCAACTTTTCCAAAGAAGCGAAGGCTACCTTTTTAAGTGCCGAGGGATATTATCAAACTAAAGATGAAAATAGTATAAAGGACAAATTTAAAAATTCTAAAAAGAAAATATACGAGTGTTTTGGACGGTTGCACACAGATTTCACTTTCCAGGAGAAGTTGCTTGTCAACGGGGTGGATATGAAAATAAAGCTCACCCGCATGAGTCCTGAGATCTGCTTAAATCTGGCTGCTGATCAAGAGGAGGGTGCAAAGCCCGTTGTGGTTCACATTATGGACACATACCTCCGCGTACGGCGAGTGAAATTAAGTTCACCAAAACAACTAGAAATTGAGAAAAATTTACTAAACGCTACAGTGAAATATCCTATTAACAGAGTGCAAATCAAACTATATACGGTTCCTGCAGGGTTGGCATCGAAGCAGATAGAAAACATTGCCCTGGGAAATCTTCCTAAATGGATATTAATCGGCATGCAGGACCATGCTTCGGTGAATGGAAAATATAAAAAGAGTGCCTTTAAATTCGAGAATTTCGGACTTAAAAACATAACTATACGTTAATGGCACTGCTTTGGGTGGAACAATGGGTACGGACTATTCATCAGACGCTGTGTTACCTCTTTGTGCCAGAGCCTATAGTAATCTGACCCATATTGCAGGTGATTGTGATGAGCTTGGTAATGGGGTAACGCAGGAAGAATTCATTGATCAATTTAACCTTTACCCGTTTGACATTACACCTGACTTATCTGCTAGCGTAAATACCCATTTAACCCCACAGCAGAGCGGAAACATCTCAGTGCGGCTGGAATTCGCCAAGCCTATAGACGCTCCTATTAGTGTACTAGTATATCTCGAATCGCAAGCCCTAATAGAAGTAGATAGATTTAGGAGCGTTATCACTGACTTTTAAAATGGATGCTAATACACTTCAGAAAGTAATGGAGCGAGTCACACGTTCCAAATTTATCGGCGTGTTTGCGAAGAATGAAACATTGAGTTTGCCAAGTACGCGAGAATGCGGTAGTCTTATTGTGAACACAGATGTCATCGGTAATGAAGGGATTCACTGGATCGCTGTCTATTTTAAAAATAGACAGCGCCTGTACTATTTTGATTCACTCGGTACTCAACCCTGGAGTGACCCTATTATTGTAAAATTTCTCGCTCAGTTACATATTCCCGAAGTTGTATGGAGCCCATTTCGCATACAAGGATATTTTAGTAATGTTTGCGAAATGTACTGCGTCTCATTTCTCACGCATGTCATGTGATAAAGAATTTATAAATTTTTTAAATTTATTTGACCCGTGTCACACTCGCCGAAACGATGAAATGGTATGCAGACAGATAAAAATCCGTTTTCCAATTGTACGTACTCGTTGTATAGTATAATGTTTTTGTTCGTATATTTGTAACGATATATTCTGTAGTTGGTTTATTGTACTGATTTCTTTCATTTAATAAATTTATGAAAATATATTGTGTCTTCTTACCCCAAAAAGATCGAAAAACACTTACATTATTTCGGTGTGACATTGCTGACTGATCAGTATATCCTCCGTGTTCATGACACGAGATTCTTCAAAAGATTGTATAACACGTGTCAAATCCTCGTCGGACCTTAAAGGAATAATGTTCATTCTTTTAAAACATATACAGAGTATTCAGACAGAGCCCCATTATGTGAAGATATCTTTGGTTCATTTAAGAGGAATAACATTGATTGCCATAAAAAATTTCGATTTTAGCATAATGGGGATAAGAAGTAAAACCAAATAACATTGATTGCCATAAAAAAAATTTGCCGAGTATCTATTTGACGAGATACGGCAACTCTCCATATATATATAAAATCGAATTATAGACACTTACATTTCTATGGTAGTCCCTTGCGTCGGATTGTAAGGAGCGTCACTGCAAATATCTTCAACGGTTTGCGTTGGAAATAATTCATCACGGTCAATCGCATTGAAAAGACTAATTGCCGTTAATGCTGCAGTATCACTTTCTTCATACAAATCTGGGGAGACGTACAGGTCCATGGTGGAGGGAATGATTATTCACTGACGCGAAAATAGCTACTGTTACTCCCAACTGAAAAATATCCCCTTTTATATGCACAATCGCCAAGCTCCGCCCCAAAAGACCAGATGTTCGTAGTGATTGGCTGCCGATGTAGCTGGGTGGAACTATGATGTGTACCAATCCGCTATAACGGGTCCGGACGAGTAACATATATATATAATCGTGTTTCTTGTGAATAAATTATAGACACTTACATTTCTATGGTAGTCCCTTATATTACATTTTTATTTTTACTTACAAGTTATTAGTAATGTTTTCACAAATTCTTGTGTTAACATAATTTCAATTGTTAACTTATTTTATAATAAAAAAATTATAAATATAGCCTAATTATATTTTTAAAAAAGCATTCAGTTTCCACGTTAAACTGTGGGTCTAAGGCGGAGTGAAAACCTTTCCAATTCGGCGAGAAATTGCACTAGGGTACAACGAAAACTAATTGGTGTTTCTTGTAGAACTTTTGATACTGATTCCGGTTTCAGAATTTTTCTATCACCCATAGTTTTCGAGAAAATAATATTTCCATTTACTCAGAGTATCCCCTTATAGACAGTGCAGGTCCTGTACACAATTGTTTGAACACAATTGTTCGAAAACCATAGTTCGAAAAACAAAAAGTATTAAAAACATTAAAAGTTAAAAATCTTTATTCATACGTTATTCAAAGTTAAAAATCTTTATTAATAAAACAGGATAGAAGCATATGAAAGTCAAGGTAAATTATACGTAGTTGCAAATTATGGTTAGGTTAGGTTAGGTTAGGTCTCTTACATATAAAAACCCATTCACTAAGAGCATTGGCTTTCCTTTCTCACTAGAAACAAACTCTGCCATTTTAAGGGTGGTTTAACTGCAGCACTATAAATGTTATAGTTTAAATGAAGAGGCTAACCTTCTTATTTACATCTTCGTATTTGCGTCTTGGCAACTAAGATTTTATTTAGTTGGTTGTTCATTCGAACAATTATAACGTCGAATAATTGTTGCTTCGAACAACTGTTTTTCGAACTATGGTTTTCGAACAATCGTCCGTAATTCGATTATTATTTATTATAATTGTGGGTATAGTTAACCTGGAAAAAAGAAAGTAAATTTAAATTAGTACACTTAATTTTAAATAATATTTTGGGAAAACTGAGTAAATTGAAATATTATTTTCTCGAAAACTATGGGTGATAGAAAATTCTAGGTTACGTGAATGGAATTTGCTGGCAAAAGATACAAGCATATTCCGTTATTTGAACAAAACTCTCTCTCTCTCTCTCTCTCTCTCTCTCTATATATATATATATATATATATATATATATATAATTGTGGGCATATCTAAGAAATGGAGTCGAGAGAGGTTTTGTTCAAGCTGTCTGGGAGAAAGGTAATTATGGTCAGAAAAAAAATCGCCTCTGGCAATAGGTGAATCGAATGGACACAGAGTCTCCTTTTCCTCGTGTGCGTGTGTGTGTGTGTGTGTGTGTGTGTGTGTGTGTGTGTGTGTGTATAGATTTGAGAATACGATCGTGTGTTTTGGTTAATTTCAATGTTCGAACAATCGTCCGTAATTCGATTATTATTTATTATAATTGTGGGTATAGTTAACCTGGAAAAAAGAAAGTAAATTTAAATTAGTACACTTAATTTTAAATAATATTTTGGGAAAACTGAGTAAATGGAAATATTATTTTCTCGAAAACTATGGGTGATAGAAAATTGTAGGTTACGTGAATGGAATTTGCTGGCAAAAGATACAAGCATATTCCGTTATTTGAACAAAACTCTCTCTCTCTCTCTCTCTCTCTCTCTCTCTCTCTCTCTCTATATATATATATATATATATATATATATATATATATATATATAGAATAGAAACGACGTAAATAAGGAGCGTCTCTGCACACGGGGAAGAGAAATAACGAATAAATGAAAAATGAGGCGAACCGCCCGGGAATCGAACCCAAGGCCTTCCAATTGCCGGTTGGATGCGCTACCATTACACCACGGACCTCGATCAATCATAAATCGAAATTCTCCTACATAGGGCAGAAACCAATGCCCTATATAGGAGAATTTCGATTTATGATTGATCGAGGTCCGTGCTGTAATGGTAGCGCATCCAACCGGCAATTGGAAGGCCTTGGGTTCGATTCCCGGGCGGTTCGCCTCATTTTTCATTTATTCGTTATTTCTCTTCCCCGTGTGCAGAGACGCTCCTTATTTACGTCGTTTCTATTCATTTATATACTGCGTGGTCATTGCAGTTAAATGCATATATATATATATATATACATATATATATATATATATATATATTATGGAAAACTGATGAGTGGGTAGTTGGGAGGTAACGAAAATGGTTCACTGAGTAGGTAGGTAGTTAATCTAACAATTATTAAATTCCTTTTATGTCAATAACTGGGTGGATGAAACCAATTGGTTGCTCACCAGAGTTATTCTCCACACTAGTATTTATATATTGTGTGACAAGAGCGTGCTCGGTAATAGATATACATTACCGATCAACCAACCGAGGAAAAAACCAAGACAACGCTGGTGGAAAAAGCCCCGCGAAAAGCAGAACAAAGGAGAACGAAAACGAGGAACGGGGCGACAAGACGGAACGGGAGAAGGGACGAGAACAGACAACGAAAAAGATCCCCACCAGCAAGTACGCTCTTAACAATTAAACCAGGACGGAAGAAGGGACTCTCTAATAACTAGCAGTAAGTGACTAATTGTGTTTTTAACCCAGTTTTACGTAGACTCATTAAATTAAGCTGGGTCAGACAACTTAGGCCTACATTGTGGCCTAAGACCCAGCATCAACTCATAGCTTAACAAAGGTAAAGGTAGATTGCCCTAACCTAGTTTGGTGAGGAATCCTACTGTGGACCTCAATTTATCTGCCCGCTCTGGACCATTTCCGGAATCTCTAGGCTGACCCCTCTAGGCCAGACTTGATCTACTCTATAGTTAGACTGGAGATATAAGGGGTGGGTTAATTGTGGACCAATTCATACAGAGCATTTTTCACATTGGTGGTCCGTGTGTGGGGAATTTACAAACCTTAACCTTACTTAACAAAAATTGCAGAATTAGGCTAAATGGTCTAGCCTAAGCCTAACCTAATCAAGCCTAATTAGATCTACAACCTAGGGCCTAACTAGGAAACATTTACATTTAAGGAGTCTCATTCTCTTATAAGCTTAGACCTGAGTGACACATAAGTACTTGGGGGGGATTAAACCAAATTTAAAACTTGACTGTTTTGTCTGTGATCTCTCTTCTCTGGTAATTTCTTCTTGTCCTCTATTTCATTACGATCCCCAGTTAAACAATTTTGACTTAAACATGGACAGTGCGGAATTGAAAAAGTTAAAAAAGAAAAGGGGGGCAAAGTTGGGTGCTGTTACAAAGGCCGTGAACACTTTTAACAATATTACACAACCAGGTAAGGAAGATTTAGAGTGTGTAATTCTTAAATTGGAAACTAAAAAGAAGGAAATAATAGCCATTGATGAGAGTATTTCGGAGTTAGTTGAATCCGAAATGGCTGAAGAACAATTGATAGACCTTTACGCTGATAATGATGTTCAGGTAATCTCAATTGAACAGCAAATAAGGAGACTACGGTCTCGTTTGACTGACTTAACACCAAATAAACCTAATTCTGATTTCAATCAAAGTAGAGCTAACCTTCAACAAAATTTAAGTGGCATGCTAAATCCTGAGTCACAAGAATTGAGGGCTCAGTTACCCATTTTGCTAGTACCAACATTTGAAGGGGACACGGTACAATTCCCATCTTTCATTGACAAATTTGAGAGTTTAATAGGTAATAAACCTTATATTTCAACTGTTGATAAGTTTAGCTACTTAACTAGTTTCCTTAAAGGCCCAGCCTATAACCTGATAGCCTATTTACCAGCCGTAGGGAATTCATATGAAGTAGCTATTGATCTCTTAAAACGTAATTACATTAATAAAGATGAGATTGTATATGAATTATCTAAACAAATTTTTGATTTTGCACCCATAAAAGATAACCATAGTGATATGGAAAAATTTTATACAAAATTAGAAGCTATTATAGGACAACTGGTTAGCAATGAGATAGATATTAAAGCTTCATCTTGGATTATACAAGGCATAGTTCTTAGGTGCCTTCCTTTGAGGTTTAAAGATATTTTAGTTCTAAAGACGGGATAAAATTATCCTAATCTTGAAAGTATCAGAAAACACTTTCCAAATATCCTAACTAATTACAAATTGAGAGATATTCCAACACAAAATAAGACCCAGACTATGGATAAACCAAAGACTGTTCCCAGAGACCAACTAGCTACAGCCAAACAGACAAAACTTGATACTGTAGAATCAAATGTGACCAACTGTAATACACGAACACCTACATTACAGAACTTTAATGTAACTGCTGCCTCAACTTACACACTACATTGCAAATTTTGTGCAAGTAATGAACACAGTAGTACTGGGTGTGGTGTAACAAATATTCAGACTTTAACCAAAGAGCTAAAAGATGTGAACAGTTGAACCTATGTAAAAAGTGTACTGGCCAGGGACATTATAAGAAAGACTGTAAATCTAGGTTAAGATTCAAGTGTAAGTTTTGTAAAAGTTTACGACATGTCTCATCAATGTGTGATTCACCAAAGTGTCCAAACAATAGTACTCAAACTCAAAAGATACCTCCACCAAACAAAGGTAATCAAGAAAATGCCACTTTCATGGGACATTCTGTTTGTTCAAACAACGTAACAAAAACACTGAGATTCTTTTACCAACTATTACTTTGGACTTAGTGAATAGTGAGGGTAGCACCACTCCAGTGAGATGTCTTATAGACTGTTGTTCTCAACAAACATTTGTTTCGCAAAATGTAGTAAATAAATTGGGTTTGACACCAAACCCGAATGAACAAAAACTCAATATTGCATCCTTTGTTAAGGATAATTCGGACAAAAATAGCTATAAGACAATTGACCTGGAACTACAGTTAGAAAATATATTAGAGAAAATTGAAGAAGTTATTATTTCTAAAGTAGGACAAAACAAACTGGTTATACCCAAACTAGAACAAACCATAAATCATTTGGGAAAACACTACAAAATAGCTGATAGACATATCACTAACAACACAGTAGCTAACATTGAAATGTTAATAGGGGCAGATTATATTAATCTTATTCATAAGGGCATAGTAGAGATAGGTGATGGTATAGCTTATCAAACTCCATCAGGGATAGCCCCTTTGGGTGACCTATCCAAATACAACCTAGACCTAAACCAAAATAGTTCATGACTAACAAATACTATGTGCCTCAACTCAGTCCTACATAACACCTGTAATAGCAACACTTTGAATAATATTATCTCAACTTAGAACATTAATTCATCATTATCAAATGAAACTTTGGATGAGGCAATTCAAACTTTATGGTTGCTAGAATCTGTGGGTATACATGACACAAATCAAACTTCAGAAGATCAGTTAATGGTAGAAAGATTTGAAGACACCATTCAGTGCAAAGACAATAGTTATTTTATTGAGTTACCTTGGAAAATAAATTGTCCAACTTTAAGAGACAATCTCAAAGTAGCTAAAGGACATTTATATAAAGTAATGAAGAAACTCAAACAAGATAATAATATTCAAATATATAATGATGTCTTCAAAGAACAGCTACAGAAAGGCTTCATTGAAGAAGTAACAAATAACCCTTTTAAAAAAGATGGTTGTCATTATTTAACCCACAGGGGGGGTTTATCGACAAGATGCCCCAACAACAAAACTCAGAGTAGTATATAACTGTAGCCTCAAAGACAGTGATAAACACAGTTTGAATGATTGCCTGATTGAGGGTCCTAATCTCATTTCTGACCTTGTGAAGATCTTACTGAGGTTCAGGTTAGATAAATATGCCGTACAAAGTGACATTTCAAAGGCATTTTTGAGAATAAATCTTAAAAATGAATATGATAAGAACCAACTTAGGTTCTTATGGTTCAAGGATCCATTTGATTTGAATAAAGGGTTCATAACCTATAGATTTAATGTTGTGTTGTTGGGAGCCAATTGCTCACCTAGCCTATTAGCATTGACAATTGGACATCATTTGAACCAGTTTAATAACTTTAACATTGAACTTCCTTAAGGAACATTTTTACGTAGACAATCTAATAGGCTCAACAACAACAAAATCTGAATTATCTGAAGTCTATTAACACTCTCAAAACATTATGCAACAAGGTAACTTTGAACTTAGAGAGTGGATTTCAAATGATGAGGATTTAAACAAAAAGATTTTAAAGGATAATAATGGTCTTACTGAGCCATCAGACAGAGTTAAAACTTTAGGTATGAACTGGTATTTGGATGCAACTTATGACAGTCATGATTCAATCTGTACTAAAGGTTTTAAACTTGATGAGGAAGCAAATACTAAAAGACAAATATTATCAGAGGCTTCCAAAATTTTTGATCCTATGGGTCTATTCCTGCCTTCAACAATAAAATCAAAGATTCTCCTCCAAGAAATTTGGAGGACAAATGTTGGGTGGGATGATCCAATAACAAATGAAAATAAAAAATCTTGGAAGAAGTTAGCTGCTGATTTAACAAAAGTGCAGAACATTAAAATTCAAAGGTGCTGTGGGTTTAGGGATAAGCCCCAGAGACTTCATGTGTTTGCTGATGCAAGCACACAAGCTTATGGGTGCTGTGCGTATCTTGTAAGTCCTACAGAAAGTCATCTAATTTATGCAAAAGGGAAAGTTGCACCTCTCAAACCTACCCGAACCATACCTCAATTGGAACTATTCGCTGCTGCATTAGCCATTAAAACCATTTCATTGCTTAAGGATGCTTACCATGATGTGAACATAACTGATATCCACATCTGGCTTGACAGTCAGATTTGTCTTGCCTGGATACGGAATGATAGTATTAATAGTAAGAATATCTTTGTAAGAAATAGGCTAAAAGAAATAGCTGAAGCTAATGAAAGCCTACAAGTAAACTTTCACTATGTTCCAACTAAACAAAATCCAGCAGACTTTCTGACCAGAGGTTTATCCTACAAGTTGTTGAAGTCAAACAAAACTTGGTTTATGGGACCTAAGTGGCTCTGTAATACAGACCAATGGCCTGTGGAACAAGTTAACTTGACATTAAATTTAATCTTTTCAAATGAAAAGGTTGAACCAATCACTAATTATGAACGTTATTCTGATTTCAGTAAACTTGTCAGGGTCACAGCCTACTGTTTGAGGTTTGCTCACAACTGTTTAACTACAATAAACAAACAGCTAAATAAAAACAATCATAATTATACAGAAGTTGCAACCAAGTACTGGATAGGCCATGCACAACAAAAAGAGTACAATAAAGAGTTAGAATTCTTGACTAATGGGAAACAAACAAAAGAACCTGTACCATCAGTAGTTGTGGATCTAAACTTGTTCAGAGATGAGGAAGGCCTTCTAAGGTGTAAAGGGAGATTAGACAAATCAAAACTGTCATACAAAAGCAAACATCCAATCCTTTTACCTAGATTTAGCTATTTGACAACATTAATCATCAGAAAAACACACAATGATGTATATCATATGGGGGTACCACAGACACTAACTACATTAAGAAAAACTTATTGGATACCCAAGGGAAGGATCACTGTTAAAACAGTCCTGAGTGAGTGTGTCACATGTAGGCATATTCATGCTAGGCCCTATAGGAAACCAAATCCTCCTGCTTTGCCAGAGGAGAGAGTTACTCTCAACAGACCCTTTGAGACTGTAGGCATTGACTATACAGGAGCATTGACTGTAGGGGTGGGTGACACTGAACAAAAAATGTACATTGTACTGTTTACTGTACATGTGCTGCCTCACGAGCTGTTTATCTGGATGTTGTGGAGGACCTTACAGCAGAATCTTTTGTTGCTGTCTTTAAGAGATTCTGTGCACGACATTCAGTACCCAAGACAGTTTGGACTGACAATGCTACATATTTCAAGGCTGGTGAACAAGTCATCCACGACTTGTTAAGCGATGAAATCACACAATTATATATACAAAATTCAAACATAAAGTGGAAGTATATTCCGGTTGCCTCTCCTTGGTATGGTTCTATCTGGGAGGGAATATACAAACAGTAAAGAATTGCTTGAAGAAAGCAATTGGTAAAAAACAGATACACTTGTTTGAGTTGCTCACTCTCCTGGCTGAGATTGAGAACATCATTAACAATAGACCACTCACTTATGTGAGTGACAACATTAATGACCCGGAACCATTAACTCCAAATCATTTGATTCGGGGAGAACAAGTTAGTCTCCTGCCGGACTACAATATAGACTCTTCAGAAGACCCAAACTGGACTCAACGACACGATGAACTCCAGACTAAGTTACAGCACTTAACTAGAGTTAAAGCTCATTTTATTAAACAGTGGAAAACTGAGTACTTGATGGGTCTAAGGGAGAGACATAAACAAATGACTAAGAAGATTGGTCTGACACAATTAAGGTAGGGGACCTTGTTCTCATACATGACAGTACTCCAAGACAATACTGGCCTCTGGCTAGAGTTTTAGAACTCAGACCAGGGGCAGACGGGGTAACAAGAGTGGTCAAATTAAGGACTTCAACGGGTGACACAACAAGAGACATTTCTCTTTTGTACCCTTTAGAGTCTGGACCCAAAACAATGGACTTTGGAGAACCTTCTCCACTGACAGTAACAACTGGAGACACTGAACTTCCAGTAACTATTCCTTTGACAGTAGGAGTGGTAACGCATCCTACTACAACATTGACAAACACAAGACCTCAGCGACAAACAGCATTAAAGGCGCGACTATTTTTGCAACAAAAAATAGATGCTGGGGAATTGTAATTTTATCTTCTAACTTTCACTTTTTCTTTTCTTATGGTAAAGACCATAGACAGTTTCATCCTATGGATGTATATTTTCTCTTCTAATTAAATGCTACACCTTCTCCATGAGAAGGTGAGGATAGGCACTGTTAATCAGATTAACAGGCATTTACAGTCAAATAGTTAGCTAGTCTACACTCAGACATAAAAATTGGTGACAATGACACCAAAATTTTTATCTCCCGGGGCCCCCAGTATATGGAAAACTGATGAGTGGGTAGTTGGGAGGTAACGAAAATGGTTCACTGAGTAGGTAGGTAGTTAATCTAACAATTTAAATTCCTTTTATGTCAATAACTGGGTGGATGAAACCAATTGGTTGCACCAGAGTTATTCTCCACACTAGTATTTATATATTGTGTGACAAGAGCGTGCTCGGTAATAGATATACATTACCGATCAACCAACCGAGGAAAAAACCAAGACAACGCTGGTGGAAAAAGCCCCGCGAAAAGCAGAACAAAGGAGAACGAAAACGAGGAACGGGGCGACAAGACGGAACGGGAGAAGGGACGAGAACAGACAATGAAAAAGATCCCCACCAGCAAGTACGCTCTTAACAATTAAACCAGGGCGGAAGAAGGGACTCTCTAATAACTAGCAGTAAGTGACTAATTGTGTTTTTAACCCAGTTTTACGTAGACTCATTAAATTAAGCTGGGTCAGACAACTTAGGCCTACATTGTGGCCTAAGACCCAGCATCAACTCATAGCTTAACAAAGGTAAAGGTAGATTGCCCTAACCTAGTTTGGTGAGGAATCCTACTGTGGACCTCAATTTATCTGCCCGCTCTGGACCATTTCCGGAATCTCTAGGCTGACCCCTCTAGGCTAGACTTGATCTACTCTATAGTTAGACTGGAGATATAAGGGGTGGGTTAATTGTGGACCAATTCATACAGAGCATTTTTCACAATGTATAATTGTGGGCATATCTAAGAAATGGAGTCGAGACCGTTATAGCGGATTGTGTTTTGGCTAATTTCAATTGATTAATTTCTTTAAATTTCGTTTTTTTCAATTTTCTTCGCAGGGGAATGAGCTCTGTGTGTTTCATAAATTTTAATTTCGTTTCGTGACTTAAATATTTATAATAAAAATTAAGTGTGTAAAAATTATTTATTTAATAAACAGAATTTAATTGGATTCATCTACCGTCATATAAATATATATTGTGGTACACTATTTAAATGAATGATTAATATATGGTTTTTGCTATCTGGAATACATGGCGCTATCTGGCAACTGAATACATGGCGCTATCTGGCAACTCAGCCAGAATAGAGGTTTATAAAAGACCAAGAGACGACTGACGGAGTCATTCAAGCTCGGCTCCCAGCCGAGCAAGGACCTCTGGTCCTTCTCTTTCTGGGCCTTTGGGAAAACCCCTTAGAGGCCTCTTAGGTTAGGTAAACGAAAATAACTTGGGGGAGAACTCCGCCTCCAAGTTGCATGCCTTGCAATCAAAGGCAACTACTCTCTCTCTCTCTCTCTCTCCTTCAGGTGTACCCCTCTCCTCCTTTCTCTCCTCTTTTCTCTCCTTTCTGGCCCTTTGGGGGGAATAGCTTGGGGGAGAACTCCACCTCCAAGTTGCATGCCCCTTGCAACCCCGGTTGGCAACAAAGGCCAGTACTCTTTTTTTTCTTTTTTTTCTTTTTTTTGCAACACCCCCACCCCCTTTGCAACACCCCACCCCCATTTGCAACATTACGTAACCACTTGCAACATTCCTGCACTCTACCCTTTTGCGGCTATACTACTCTGCCGCATAACTTGACAACTGTTCACAGTGCATTTTCTCACCTCACTCACACATACTTCTTGATCCTGGCATTCTCCTACAATAGGCTGATTAGAAGGCCAGTTTTCACTTCCAAGTTTTAACCACTCTGGCCCATTCCACCACAAACTTGACTGTGCAAGATCTTTCACTGAAATTCCTCGTGTTGGTAAATCAGCTGGGTTTTGGGTGCCTGGACAATGCTTCCATTGCTTGGGATCTGTGTGTGCTTGAATTTCCTCCACCCTATTGGCAACAAATGGTTTCCATTTCTTTGCCTGGCTTCTTAACCAGTGCCAACTATAGTGGAGTCTGTCCAATAATAGCTTGGAATTTCATAAAGCGGCAAAGACTTTTGCACTGTAACTGCAAGCCGACTAGTAATAACTGCACCCATCAATTCCAACCTTGGAATAGAAGGCCTTTTCAAAGGTGCTACTCTGCTCGTTGCAGCAACCAACTTGCAACTTACTTCCTCTTTGAATGTGCCTCTTATAGAACTACAAGTTGCATAGGCTTCCTCACTTGCATCACAAAAGATGTGCAGCTCCAAATTGTCTGGACTATTGTTCAACTCTCCAAAGCACCATCTTGGGATTTCAATGTCTCCAAGATGTGCCAATTCTTTGAACCAATATTTCCACCTTACCACCATATGATCAGATAACTCTTGGTCCCAACCAAGTCCAATTTCCCAGAGGCTCTGAAACCAAATTTTTGACTTTATCGCAAATGGAGCCAGGAATCCAAGAGAATCAAAGACCTTTGAAGCCAAACTAAGAGCTGTACGTTTTGTGCACCTTGTCTCATTCTCAGCCAGCTCTACTAAAGATTTCCCATTGAAGGTAAACAAATCCTCTCCTTGCTGCCAAACAATGCCCAGCACTTTTGTGTCTATTGCCCACAACTCTTGAATACCAGAATCATCAATACTTTCTGCTGCATCAGGTCCTACACAGGACTGACTCATAAACTGTTGTAATTGAGAATGATTGGTCTGCCATTTTCTAAGCTCCATGCCAGCCTTCCTTATTATAGCTCTAGCCTCCCTGAATATCTGTTTAGCCATTTCTGTATTACCCACGGAACACAGCAAATCATCAACATAAAAATTTTTCCTTATGTGTTCAATAGTGTTAGGATAGACTTCAGAATATTTCTTAAAATGGTACTGCATAGTAGCTGCCAACAGAAATGGACTAGAGCTGAGGCCAAACAACACTGACTTCATTCTATATGCTTGAACCTTAGGTTCATTTTGCAACAAGTCTTTCGTATCCACTAGGGTGTCCCGTTAAACCCAAAGTTGGTCGGGTACAGCATTAACCGATATAATATCGTGAAGTGGGTTACTAAGAATGCCCACACAAGATTTTGAAGTCCTATCTAAAAAATTCACGCATCCCCAGCGGTTTACATTTTACTTCCCCGATTCAGACCAAAAAATTGGTATTTTTTGGCATTTTCTAGTAAAATATACTATTTTAATTAAAAGTAAAACACATTTACCACTCTATATGCATTTCTGGTAATGTATACTAGCTTTATAAATGTCAATGCTAAATGTAGGCCCCACAGGGCCCAATTTAGCCCCCTTATTTCATATTTTTAGCGATTTTTACTAACTACAGTAATCTAAATTTTTTCAGGAATTTCTAAATCTAGGTACCATAATACCTATTTAAATTGATAAAATGGCTCTAAGCCTCTAAGGAAACTATTAACTAGAAGTAAAACAGAAATTCCCTTTCTAGGTCAACCTATAGCCTCCATAACGACTACAGCTGTTCCAACCAACAAGCAAGTACTCAAATATTTCCATCATATTAAAGCTTGCAATCCTCATTATAATCAGTCCCTTGTTAAAGGAAAACTTGTATGTCATCAAGCTGGCATGGTAATAGACCATGTGTTCTCCGTTCGGAATAAATGCAATTTACCTACTAGTAGCAGATATTATGCCGTTAAAAAACTTCTTAAGTTGCACCAGGAATGGTATGTTCTAACAAAACATAAATATAGAAAAACTGAAGAGCACCTAAGTCCAGTAAACAAATTTTATGAAAAACTTGAAACAATATTTGATGTCGCTCACCTATTTCCTGAAAAAGTTCTTTCAGAAAAGCTAGGGAAAGCTGAAGTTGAGGAAGATCTGGAGTTTTTAAAAATGCTGAGAGAGGGATAGAAAGTTACACTGGGTTCAAGAGATAAGATTTCAGAGCAAAGCATAAAAATTAAAATAAAAAGACTAGCAACCAATGAACGTTTACGTCAGAAAGAACAAGAGAGAATAAGCAAACCATCTAAAGTGAAAATAAAGGAATTAGAATGTGAGGGAGATAGTTCTAACGATTATGATTACCTCAATAAAAGACTAAAAACAACTAAAGAACAAAAGCCTATCTACCTACCTAGAAATGTACTTAAAGAGTCTATTGTAGCCAGTGCTATAGACAGAGGAAATGTATCTGTTAGAACAGCTACATTAATAATTTCTGCTTTAATTAGAGCCGGCGGTGGAGACCTAAACGATTATGGAGTTTCAAAAACATCTACTCATACAGCAACACGAGAAAATAGGGTAAAAACTGAAAATGAAGTCAAAGAATTATTTCAAAATACCAATATAGAACATCTTGTTGTCCATTGGGATTCAAAACAGATTTTAGGCTTAGAAAGGCTTGCTGTTGCTGCTACTGGATCTTCTGATATTGATAAAATTTTGGGATACCTATTATTCAAAATGCTACTGGTGAACAAATGTCTGAACTACATTGAAGCTCCTTACAGATTGGCAGGTCACAGGAAAGGTGAGAGGTATGTCATTTGACACGACGGCCTCAAATACAGGTATTAACAAAGGAGCTTGCATTTATATAGAAAGAAATCTGAATAGACCATTATTATATTTAGCATGCCGTCACCACATTGGCGAACTTATTGTAAAATCTGTTTGGCAATGCATCTTTGGAAAAAGCACTGGTCCCGATTATCCCATATTTGAAGAATTTTCGAAAAGCTGGTCCAAAATAACATTATCCCAAACTAAAGAAATAAATATAACTGAGCCTTTGTTGATGGATATTAAAGAAAGTGCAAATATAATTTATAATTCTTTATTAGAGAACAAAAATTATTTCAGAGATGATTACTTAGAATATTTAGAATTAAACTGTTTATTGTTGGGGCACAGGCCTTCAAAGATACATCTTCGTAAACCAGGAACATGCCATCGAGCTAGATTTATGGTACCTCAGCTGTATTCAAATAAACTTTTCTTATTTAGAGATCAGCTTAACTATGAACCAGAAGTAAAAGAATCATTTGGAAGATTTGTCAAGTTTACATCTTTAGTTTATGGCCCTTATTGGCTAAAGACCCCATTAGCTGCAGAAGCACCACTCAATGACCTGCGATTTTATAAGCAATTAGTTAATGTCTGGCAGGGAGTAGATCCAGAAGCTTCTATTGCTGCAGTAGATACATTCTTAAGACACAAGTGGTATTTAAGTCAAGAACTTGTAGTTTTATCTCTTTTTAGTAAAACTTTAGATGAGAATACAAAAGCAAGTATCGCAGCTCGTTTATTAGGAACTGAAGTTCCAGATGAAATTATTATAGGAAAGCCAGAAGTTCCAGAACTACACCCAGATATACATCTGGTGGATTTGATAGGACCTAATTCATGGAAAATCTTTAAAATCATGAATTTAGAAAGTTGTTGGTTGTCAAAGCTAGTGGGAGAATGGTGCTCAGATCCAAACAAAAATGAAATGGAAGAGTTTGTGAGTAATTTGAAGGTTGTCAATGATTGTGCTGAAAGGGCTATTAAGCTTATAACTGATCTGACTCCTACAGTTAAAGATGAAGCTCAGCTTCAAGCTAAAATTCAAACCACAGAACTTCATAGAAAAAATTTAAAAGAACTCATACATTATCAAATTATAATCAAATTATTAGTTTAAAAGGGGGATTAATGCAATTTTTTATTAAAAAAGGGGATTTATGCAATTTTTCATAAAAAAATATTAAAAAAATAAAAATACAAAAGAGTAAAAAAAAATTTTAAAACCTAAAAAAACAAAAAAAATATAAAAAAACTTCAGAGATTCCAATCGACCTTGACGTGGTTCTGGGGCTTCCTACTAACAGATTGGAAAAAATGTGTATGTAATTTCTAGCTTTAATGAATCTTTTAAAGGTCAAAATGCCAATTTTTTGGTTTGAATCGGGGGTGTAAAATGTAAACCCCTGGGGATGCATGATTTTTTTAGATAGGACTTTAAAAACTTGTTTGGGCATTCTTAGTAGCCCACTTCATGATATTATATCCGTTAATGCTGTACCCGACTAACTTTGGGTTTAAGGGGACACTCTAGTATCCACCCACAGATACCTTACTGCATCTCTGTCCTCTGGTTTTAACTTTATCCGCAAAAAGGCTTGCTTCACATCTGCAGTCAATGCTACTCTACCAAACCTGAATCTCAGTAACAAGGAAAATAAATCTGCATTTAAATTTGGCCCAGCATCCAAACAGTCATTCAAGGACACACCACCTTTGTCCTTGGCTGAGCCATCAAAAACTACCCTCAGTTTGGTGGTAGTTTTGTCTCGCCGTACCACTGCATGGTGTGGCAGATAATGTGCCTCCTGGCTCACCAGCTCACCTTGCACCCTTTCAGCATAGCCCTCCCTTACATAACTTAGGATGGCCTCATCGTATTCAATTAACAACTCCTCATTTTTTCTTAGCCTGTACAATGAAGTCTCCAACCTCCGATTAGCTAGCTGAAGGTTTGAACCGGGTTTGCAAGAATCCTTCCATGGTAGGCCAACTTCATAGCAACCATCTCTAAACCCAATCCCTTTTTCAAATTGCTCTAAAACATCATTGTTCACTGTACTTGCCTGGTTGTCCTTTATGCCAATAGATTCAAGTTCCCAAAACGCTTTCAAATGCCTTTCCAGACCATGGCTGTTCTCCTCAATCTTAACAAAAAGCCTTAACTTCCATTTCATTGCAATAACTACCATGTAGCATCCAGCCTAGCTTACTTTCAATAGCTACCGGGCCTTGAGATGTACGGACAATATTACCAGTGATGAAGTCCCAATAATAGTCAGCTCCAATCAAAAGACTAATATCTTCTGTTCCCTCAAACTTATTATTGCCCAAATTAATTCCTTTAACTTGCAATTCTTGGACACATGCCATATCTAAACAAGTAGTGACTGGAGCACAAAGTTCCTCAATCTCTACAGCTTGGACCTTGATAGTGGGACTTTGCGGTAACAACCCTTTAACCAGAACTTCTACCTTCTTAAATCTGGTTCGGTTTTGAACGGAACCCCCAAACCCAGAAATTCTTAAATTTTCCCTCTTAAGTTCTTTAAACTTCAATTTTCTGGAAATTCTGGTCTTAATAAAACTACACTGGCTACCACTATCAAACAACACTCTTACAGTAGCTTCTCCCTCATTCCCAATTAATAAGGCTGCAGTTGTTTGCAATAATCCCCCTTTACTTTTACTCCCTTGCATAGCAGTGGCATGTGCCACTGATGTCTCTACTTCTGGGGTAGGCCTACTAAGAGTGTTTTCACACAATAATGGCTGATGCCTACCATGACATTTTTTGCACAAAATTTTAAACTTACAAAACCTTGCTCTATGACCTTTCAAAAAACATTTAAAACATGCTGTGGACTTAGTTACCCTGTCCTTTCTCTCCTCAAAGGGTAAGGCCTCAGCCACCTCACATTTATATGACTTGTGGTTGCCTTCGCAAAATATGCATTCCTTGATTCCCTTTAATTTATTCTCAGAGGAGGCATGTAGAGCTGACACTGTACCTGGGCTATTCCTTTTTGTGGAAACTTTGGTGCTGTGCCTGCCTTTGTCCCCTTGTTTACCATCCCACTGTGCAAACTCAACTCCCTCTCGTCTTGCTAATTCTGTGCCTAAAAGACTTAACATCTGCTGAAGGGGGATGTACACATGTTTTGCAGAGTGTCCCGTACTTAATTCAAGCAAAATTGAGCTAGGCAATTTAGACTGCAGTGTAGGAACCAACATTATACCATACTTTTCCATTCCTACACCCAAGTTGTCCAGGGACCTAGTTCTAATTTCAAATTCATCATATAACTGCCGTAACTCCTTGACACTATTAGGATTATTAACAGGAGGTATAGCTAAAAGTGCACGGAGGTGGCTTTTAATTAAGATCTCTGGCTTACCAAACCGTTTCTTTAATATATCCGAAGCCACATTATAATTAGCCTCTGTTAATGCTAATCCTGCTATTGTCTTTACTGTCTCCCCTTCCAAGAGGGACTGCAAATAATTAAACTTCTCCACCGCACTTAACACTTGACAAGAATGAACTGCTGATTGAAAACTGTCTGCCCATCCTTGCCATTCCTGAATACTCCCAGAAAATGTTTTGAGTACAAGCCTCGGTAATTGAACTGCAGATCTGTTAACCCTAACTTCACAAACACCATTTGTTGAGGGTTGTGTTTCATTATTAGTCCTGGTCTCTAACTGTACTGAGCTGCTAAACTCTTTTGCTCTGTGGCATACTTTAATTATATCATCCTCTTCTATAAGAGCCTCAATTTTAACATTTACTTCGCTTAGAGCAACCTTTTTAGTTTCTACTGTAATATGGAAAGCTGTGCAGTCACTAAGCTTAAATCCTCTTGCTCTATTGGCAGAATCTATAGTGGCAATGACCTTTGTAATTAGACCTTTGTAGGCGCTTCTCCTTTTTTTAAACTTGTTCAATTCAGCTACACTCATCTTCAATGCAAACAACAATTGGGCTCAATACCAAATAAGCTGAATTGGCAAAAATACTTAACCAAACTGACCAAACTCAAATTTGCTTTTTCTCAAATAAACTGAATTGCTTGGGTGGGGTAATGACCAACCACCAGTATGGAATACCAAATTTTCCACCCAAGTAACTGGCGCACTGAAGTCTGCAACCTTCGCCTACGAACAATAAACCAAATTAACCAAACCGGTAAAATGTAGGCCCAAAACAACGACAGACTAGTGGCCAAGTTTCGCAATTGGGCGACCAAACTTTCTACCCTGAGACCTTAACTCAATAATAAACCAAATTAACCAAACTGGTAAAAATGTAGGCCCAAAACAACGACAGACGAGTGGCCAAGTTTCGCAATTGGGCGACCAAACTTTCTACCCTGGGACCTTAACTCAATTATGCTCAACCCATCTAGGCCTAACTGGGGCTACAATTTGCACAATCAGAACTTTGCCAGAAAATAGTTACTGACTCAGTCTTGGGCTAGAATCCGATTTCGAAGGATCATGTTATTTTTTTATTTTATTGAATCCCAGCTGAGCCCTTAACGGCCAAGCTCTGAAGGGCCAGTTTAACCTACAGCCCAAGTTAAGCTAGACTAAAAACTTACGAACTTGGAGGTCCTATTAGGTCCCACCTCAGGGTTGCTGACTCGATGTGGGCCTACCTTAGGCCTCAGTTGCATAAATTAAGATAAAAAACAAAAGGGGCACTATTTATGGTCTTTCTAAACCTTGCAACAACAACACAACCTGCACCATTGCACGATGCAACAATCTTGTATCTAAACAACCAAACTGAATTGCAAGAGAGCTCTCTATAAGACCACACCCTGTAAGTGCCGCATTTAACAGACGAGTAGGAAGGACGCGCAGCGCCCCAAAAAAATGATTCCACAAGAGCCCAAAAATGCTAGCTCTAAATTAAGTGAATTTTTCACTAACCTTACAATTATGAGATGGTTATATATACACCTTAACTTAATATATACAAGCAATGCTGCATCATTCAACTTAGTCATCATATCGCCTTGGGACAACAATGGCTCTTCCTCTTCTAGATTTTCTAACAGTGATGTACTTGGGGTTGTACTCAATGTACTACTCCGACATTATGTCGCCATTTAGGAATGTATACTCGGCGATATCATTATTATTATTATTATTTTGTTATTTATTTTTTTCGTTTATTTTTGGAATCTTTCAAAATTCTGGTATATGTTTAAAATTATGCTGAACGTCTAGGAATTCTTTAGCTCTCCAGTTAAAGTGGGAGCTTAACATTCAATGCACTCCCCCAAAATTTAGCCTTATTTATTTCTTGTATTGTAAATTAAATCATAACCCTTACTTGAGGAGGACGAGCCTCCTCGCTTTAAATTCCTGCCTGAGCCATTGTTACAAGAGGTTAAACCTCCTCCCTTTCAAGTTCTGAACATCAGTGGTAGTTTTGAGGGACTGTAAATTCTTCCTCCTCCTTCTGCGCCTCTTTCTGTAGAAATTGCACAATAAAAATAAATTTAAGTGAGAGAAGACTCTAATTGAGAACTGAAGTGTTTCCATTCACCCCTTCGGGAAAAAACTTAGGAGAAACTGTTTATTGTTACTCGGATGCTCTACGGCTAAGGCCGAGCTTAACCAACAAGAACCACCTTCGTTGCATTGTCCAAAGTACATTCATCCTAAAAGTCGCAAGCGGGTAGTGGCCCGCGTACACGCGCGACATATATATATATATATATATACAGGGTGGGCCGTAAGTTTCCATACATAGGAAAAATTAAACGTTTGTTTTTATGTTTCAGATACCCTAAGAATATGCGTTTGACGTAAGATCTTGTTTACTGATGAAGCAAATTTTTACGTCAATGGAGAGGTTAATCGGCAAAACATACGTTATTGGAGTAATGCTAACCCTAACTGGCTGAGTCCGACGAAGATGCAAGGTGCCGGTAAAGTGATGGTGTGGGCCAGGATATGGGGTGACAGAATTATTGGACCAATTTTTGTCAGTGGAAATCTTAATGCCGAAAGGTATCTTAACATGTTGCAAGAAGAGATTTTCCCATCCCTGCTAAACGAGGAAGGTAACTTCCCAGTTTACTTCCAGCAAGATGGAGCTCCACCTCATTATGGTCTTCACGTGCGTCGGTATTTGGATCAGCAGTTTCCGGATGCTTGGATTGGTCGGCGTGGTCCTGTGGAGTGGCCTCCCAGATCCCCAGATCTCATCCCCCTTGATTTCTATCTTTGGGGGCACTTGAAGGCCATGGTGTATCAGGAAAAGATACAAGACATAAATCATCTAAAGGAACGTATCACCAACGCCATTACAAGCATAACGTCAACTGTGCTAATGCGTGTTCATCAACAGTGGGGAACACGTATTGAAATGTGTTTTCAAAACAATGGCAACCATGTAGAGCATATTATATAAATAAAAATGGTTGTCCATAAAAAAATGTTTATTTTTCCTATGTATGGAAACTTACGGCCCACCCTGTATATATATATATATATATATATATATATATATATATATATATATATATATATATATATATATTTCTTCACGGAAACTAAATTATGCTGGGTTTGGTAATTGTTTTAAATTTGCTTGTTTTTTATTTCCGACGTGACCAATTTCTGCCACTCAGGATCTTTGTAACAAATTTTATCTTTGTCAAGAAACTGGTCTCCTCGAAACTTAATATTTACCTGTCCAGAATACAATTTTTCTTTTGGACGATGCTATTTTCACCGTACAGCGAACCACCCTGATTCAATTGCCAGGATTAACCAGCCTTCACTCGACACGCGCTCTGACCTCAACTGCGGTTCGGAGCAGTTTGGAGATCCCACACAAAATGAGCGACTTATGGCTCGGGTGGAACACCCTGAACCAAACCTCGGATGAACAGCCACAGAATCGTAGGGTGATAGCTCTTCGAGTAACGACATTCTTGATGTCAATCACCACCTCGACCCAAGCCGTACCCGAGTTAAACTCGACTGAGTCTGAATGATTCTGATCGAGTAAATAATGGCCAGCAAGTTAACCATTCTTAGACCTTCTACTCTTAAATTCACTCCGAGGATAAGAGGAATCTAAATTATCAAATCCAGGACTCCGCAAATCCACAGAGCAGACAAGAGAGGGTTTACGTAACCTAATACGTAACGGTCAGTTTAATTCCACGGTAATACCTAAGGTAAATTACCGTCAGCGATCTAAACTTAACTTAAATTTAATATAAATATTACAAGTTATCTAAATAAGTTCCAGTGGCGGCTCGTGACTTTCAGTTATGGGGGTGCTGCCTCAGAAATTGCGAACAATTGTGTCGATTATATATATATATATTATATATATATTATATTATATATATATATATATATATATATATATATATGAGAGAGAGAGAAAGTCGAATAGATAAATAGATAACTACTCACTACTCAGTCATAAAAATAAGTAAAATAGTATCATAAAATCAATTATAGGGTACTTACGCTTAACGGGTAATTTCGAATTTGCCAAAAATTTTATTTATAAACAAATTCCATTCTTCTGCTTTTATTCTGAGCGAAAAAATATTCTAAGAAATGAAAGCTATATATTGTAAATAATCCAATTATTATACTGGGTGATCCAGATAAATGGGACCCATAAAAAAAAGCCAAATATTCTTAATATTTAATTCCTTTCATAAAAACTATATATCATTCGAAAGAGTAGAGTTACAAGTTTATTATGAAATATTTATTTTTTTAAAATGACTCCTTTCAAATGTGCTCCATTAGTTGCCAAGCATTCCAGTGTTCTCGCTTGTAAGTTCTGCATCACTTTTGCAAGAGTGTGCGGTGGTATGGCCTGTATCTCATTTGTGATGGCGGCCTTCAATTCTTGCAAGGTCGTTGGGTTATTTCTGTAGACCCTACTCTTTAAATATCCCCAGAGATAATAATCTAAGGGAGAAAAATCCGGAGACCTTGCGGGTCATTCAACGTCTCCAAATCTTGAGATTAACTCGCCTGGAAACGTTTGACGCAAAACTGCCATGCAGTGCAGTTCCTCGTGGTATGGCAGGTAGCTCCGTCTTGTTGGAACCAGTGGTTTTCTAGACAAAGATCTCTTAATTTAGGAATAAGGAAATCGGTCAACATTTTTTCGTAGCGATCACCATTTACAGTGACCGTGTTTCCGGTGGAATCCTCGAAAAAGTACGGCCCTATGATCTGAGATGCAGTAAGACCACACCAAACAGTTACACGCTGACTATGCAACGGGACTTCAGTAATATTCAATGGATTTTCTGTTGCCCAGAAATGACAATTCTGTTTGTTTACAGTTCCATTCAAGTGAAAATGGGCTTCGTCTGACATAATCAAAGTTGCTAGAAAATTGGTGGTGTCATTTACCTTCTGTTGGATCCATTGACAGAATTGTCGTCTTCGTGCGAAATCTCCATCGTTTAGTTGTTGCAGTTTGAATTTTATATGGAAAGAGCATTAAATTTTGTTTGAATATACGGTGTGTTGTTCCATATCCAACTCCTAACAGCTGAGAAGCACCTCTGATGCTTATGTTAGGATTATCCTGTACAATTTCATGAGTTCTGTTAATGATCTCGTCTATCCTTGCTGTGCGCACTCTTCCAGTTGGTTTTCTTTTTCCAATGCTGCCAGTTAGGGAAAAATTTCTGACACACCGACGGATTACTTTCTTAGAAGGTGATTTTGACATCTGAAAATTTGTCTTGAAAGATCTTTGAGCTGAAACTACACTTCTTCCATGCTCATAATATTGCTCAGTTATGAAACGCAGCTGTTCCACAGTCCATGCAGTCATCTTGAAGGGTTAATTTTAACTAACACTTTTATTTTGTTTTGTATCTTATCTTGTCTTGTATTGTCAAAACCTATACAATCCCGTACAAACTTGTAACTATCCTCTTTCGAATGATGCGTATGATTTTATAAAAGGACTTATACTTTAAGAGTTACAGGGGTTTCTTTTGGGTCCCATTTCTCTGGATCACCCTTTATAATTAACTTCAATCTCACGACAAAAAATAAATGATAACGAATCATTGATAAATGCAATTCGGAAATTAAATTTCGAATTAGCAAACGATACAGCAACACAACTACCACGTCAAACAAACAAATCGGCACTGCTCTGTCCACAGTGCTTTGGATCCTCTTAAACCCGCGATTCTGACTCGCTCTTCGTACGTCCGCCACCGAGGTTTCAAGCGTTTCGAACCAGTGCTCCCACTTCTGGGTTTTTAAACCCAGATATGGGTTTTCTGATGCCCACATGGGTTTATAAGTTTTTTAAAGAGAATTTTGCCATAATCTGGGTTTCTTCTGTATTCCTAAATTTTAGTTTAAAAAATACTATTTTAGCCTACTATTTTAGCTCGGCGCTCGCCGCTCACTCTGTTGTTAACTTGTTTTAGACTTTAGTTTCGTTTCCGCTGCCTGTTTAGTTGGTGTGTTGGTGGTGCTCCGTTATATAATTTGTGGTTAAACTTTTTCTTTTTTATTTTGACTTTGTGATTATATTTAATATGTCTGAAGCTTGTACCCCACCAAGAAAGATGACTAAAAGGTGGTACATTCAGAGTTTTAAAGAAGATTGGTTAAAAGATCCAGAATTAAAAGATTGGTTGCGAGAAGATTGTAATGAAAAAGGTGCATGTTATTGCATGTGTTGTGATGTAAAGTTAAAAAATGCAAACAAATCTACAGTATGTTATTAGCGCATAAAAATACAGCTAAACATCAAAAGTGTATAAAAATTGCTAAAGCATGTACAAAGTTGGACACCTTTGTTACAAAACGTAGGCCTACGGAAAATGAGGAAGTGGCAAAGGCAGAACTAACCATTGCTGCTTTCATGTCTGAGCATCATTTGCCATTTGCACAGTCCGATCATCTTATAGAGGCATGCAAAAAAGCCTTCCATGATAGCAATATGCAAAAAGGGTAATTATGAGAGCAACAAAAGTGTCTTATCTCATACAAGATGGCATAGCATACCATGAGAAAATGGACATTTCTAATATATGCAGAAATAATAAATTTTCAATGATTATTGATGAAAGCACAGACATATCTGTATCACAAGTTTTGGCTGTTGTTGTTCGATTTTTTGATATTCAAAAGCTTGATGTGGTTGATGTGTTGCTTGACACAGTTTCTGTCGAAAATGGTACTGCTGAAGGACTGTATCAGGCAGTGAAAGCTCTTTTTAAGGAAAAGAACATCTCAATAAGTAATCTTGTTGGTTTTGGGAGTGACAACTGTGCCACCATGATGGGGGCTAAGAGTGGTTTTCAAGCCTTCTTAAAAAAAGATGTACCATCAATTTTTACATTGGGATGTGTGTGTCATTCCTTTGCATTGTGTGCTAGTCATGCAGTTAACTGTTAAGGTATTACCATTATATTTAGAAACATTTATCAAGGATGTCTCCTCCTACTTTTCCCGTAGTAGTAAAAGACTAAAAGACTTTAGTACTATTCAAGATGTTGTAAAAACAACTAATCACAAAATACCTAAACTAGCACAAACACGTTGGTTATCTCGTGCCAATGTAATAAAAATTATTCTTGAACAATGGGATGCGTTACTCCTCTATTTTCAATCTGAATCTAAAGTTGATAAAGTTGATGGAGCAAAGAATATCTATGATACTATGACCAACAGAGGAACCAAGCATATGCTTCTCTTTTTGGGGTATGTATTGGAAAAAGTGAATGCTTTAAACATTGAATTCCAGTCTGAACATTTCAGATTGCATTTACTTCATTCAATGGTTTCTGTAGAATATAAAAATATTCTCAGTTTTTTCCTTAAAGAAGATGTCATTAATTCATCCAAACTATCAGAAATTGACCCAAGCAATGAACTACATCATAAAAAACTGAGTGATCTATATTTAGGTGGGCGGTGTATGTCACTTTTGGTTTCGGCGCCACTTGGTGAAAATAGTGATAATAGGTTCAAAGGTGATTGCTTAAAATTTTTTGTTGAGATATGTATGCAAATCAAGAAAAGATTTCCGCTGGATGAGATGGAATTATTGCCAGTTTAAGGATTTTAGATCCAGCTTTAGTACATGATCTTGCCAAATCACCATCATCAATTTTCAGATTAGCAATGAATTTTCCCCTACTTGTTCCTGAAGACAAAATAGATAATTTAGATGATGAATGGAGATCATTTCGACTATCTAAAGATATATCTCCCTCTTACAAAACCATCCCTGAATTTTGGTATTTGCTGCATAATATCAAAGATGGGCTCAACAATCCAAAATATGGGCTCCTATCTAATTTCATGACACATCTAACTATTCTACCCCACTCTTCAGCATGTGTAGAAAGAGTTTTTTCACAAGTTAACCGTGTAAAGACAAAGGGCACAAATTCACTTAAAACAGAAACTGTGAAAGATCGACTGATAGCAAAACAGGCAATAACCAGGGCTCACCAAAATTGTCATACCTGGGAACCTAAAGCAGAATTGGTGAAAGAAGTAATGGAGGGAGTATGTCATCGACGTTATGAAGCACGCCCACAAAAACAAAAAGATCTGCTGAAAATAACTTTAGAGGAAGGATCTGAAGTTGATACAAATTCCGAAGATGAATTAGGCGTAATATAGTCTCACTGCATCTCAAGAAGTATGGTAAGCAAGCTTCGTTCTCTTATTTGTGTTGTCTATCATGTTTCATTAAAATAAAATTTGTATTATTAAAAATCTGGGTTATTTTTGAACAATCTGGGTTTATTTGAGGTAGAGGCTAGGTTTATTTAAATTTTCTGAGTGGGAGCACTGTTTCGAACAAAATCTGGAACTGTTAAGTACGCAGTTCCACGGGAAGGCTGAAGCTACTTTCGTGATTCATTCGTTCGGCATTGAAATAGTTTAAGGAAAAAGGATATAATCTGATTTAAAAACTCAAAGTTCATTGAAAAAACAATCAGAGAAGCTATTTTAAATATTTAAATATAAAGATCATAAGATCATGGGGGTGCTGCAGTTCCGCAGTGCCTACCGACGAGCCGCCCCTGTAAAAAATAAAAATAACTAAGTTCATAGCCAAAATTAAATATTTACAATATATACACAAGGAGCAGAATGGCTCCTGGGTCGAAATAGGACAAACAACTTAAGATTAAATTACCAATGACTAGTGGCAATAGTAGCCTAAACAAATTATTGATAACTAACTCCTTTCAATGGAGAGATTTAAACTAAGTTCAACGTTTAAGATTTCAAAGAGAATGAATCGCAATCTAAAACACAACACAACCTTACGGTACGGCAGCCAAAAACTGAGGAACCAGTGACCATAATTTTTTACAACTACGAGCTCCCAGATTCAAGATGGCGCACGTTGGGCGGAGCCTACCAATGTTACACGTCATTCCTCAAGGGAGCGTTCTCTTGGATTAGAAAGTAGTATACAGTAGGGCAGATCGAAAATGAGGTTTTTAAACGTTTTTTCGAAGTTCAAATATGGCTAGTGCGGAAAATATGTGGGTGCTATAGATAATGACTGTGCATAAATATTAGTCCTGCGAAATTATATCTTCAGGTGCCACAAAGCCGTCGAAAAAAGTGATATACTGTATGATGATTTTCTTATATTCTGCATTAGTACAATAACTGAAACTTACTTGTTATTATTATATATTAAGTGTTCCAATTACCAAAATAGTTACTGAATTACGCAGCTCTTAGTTTATTTAGATCAATGTTCTTTTGATTAATGATCTAAATAATCCAGAACTCACCACGAGGAGGTGGCTGCGTGTCGAGCTCCACCCATGCCCTCCCAACCACCCATCCTTGCGCATGTTTTTTTCTATTAACGTTTTATTTAAACTTTATATTCAGCTTTACTTTCGAATGATGGCATTTTTTTACGTGACTGAAGTGTTGATCTTATGAAGCCATCTCGCGCGTTCAATCCAAATACTTTTAATGATGCTTCAGTCACTAATTTTACCATTCTTTCTACTACTTGTGTATGACAAGGGAATTTCTCGAATGGAGGGGTACTCTTGTTTTCTATGAATTCTTCAATCTCATTTTCTGTCAGGTGTCTTGTCACAGGTGGTTCAGTGACAATGCATTTTTGCCAATTAATAAATCAGTATAATCAGTAGCTTCAAATTGAATAACAGGTACTGTGAAACGCCTCACAACTTTTTCCTTGTTTGTTTGCCTTGCTTTCTTTATTCGCCTCCACGCTAATTCTCTTATGGCGCTGCGGTCATCATGAATCATTGATGCTAGAATATTTTCTGGATTTGCAAAAAATGCATTTCTTTGTATGACAGGGTTTACAATATCCTTTACTTCGTCATTCAGTGTTCTTGTTAGTTCAATAGTTTTGAAAACATGTTTTGAGCCATTGACAAAAGACGTACTTTGCTTAATAGAAAACCACATTGGGATGTAGACCTTCATTATAAAAGAAGCAATGTTCATGAGGTTCTCAGATGGACTTACAGTTGAAACGTATAGACGAAGCAAACGATTTGCTGTAGTCAGCCATCGTGAATGTGCCATTTTGCCTGGACTACGATGAGCAAGATCTGGAGAGCAATATCCCTTTGTTATGGCCTGATGAATATCAATTAGATATTTTTGGTCGGTGCTAAGATCTTCACAGTCTACAGTTGGTTCCTCAGCATCAATCCTTTCAAACTCGACAATAGGAAGACTCTCACAGTTCTCTAATTCCCTGCCAATAGGACCGGTGAATCCGCGGGGGCCAGATGTTTTTCCATCCAGCTTTGCAACTAAATGGCGTAATGGCAATTCATTAGCATGGAGCTGGCACACTAAATGTTGAACTGGCTTCTTCAGCTTCAATTCTATAAGCCTTATAACGCCTCCCTTTTCTCCAGTGTTGACTGCTGCACCATCGCATCCAATGGCAACAAGGTTTTCCAGGTTCATGTCATTATTTCCAATATACTCAAACATTCCTTTACATATTTCTTCAGCTGATCCAGAATTCACAGAATAATGGCCCAAATAATCTGAACCAGGTTCTCTCACTAAAGTGATATGTTCTTCTGTTACCTTCTTCTGATATACTTTGGACTCTTTTTTTTTCTTGGAAGAGTGTAGAATCTTTTTGACCATCAAAATAGATTCCTCTGATTGGGACCTGATTTTGATCTTTCATAATTTCTGATCTCTTCTTTTGTCTTTCTCTTCTGATTTTACTCCTATCCACTACTTCAGATGTATTGTCAATAGAAACTTCTCCAATATCTTGCAATACTGCACTAACAATGAATGCTGCAGCTCGATCTGAAACTGCAGTCCTGTCACAAGCAGTAGCCACTGAAGGTAGATTTGTAGTTTTCCTTTTCTTGAATAATTGTTCTTCAGGTTGTTCGAGCTTTCTCTTCGAGCTAACTGGCTCTGGAAATGTATCGTCTGATATTTCGCCAGATTCACTTTCACTATTTGATGTCGATGATGATAATTCAACATTTGTATCCTGCAATTTCTCCTGTGAAGATTCTTTGGTGAGCCTCACAGCTTCTTTTTGCTTTCTTAGCAACGTAGATGCTTTTTTCTTTGAGAGTGTAATATCTACTCTATCAATAAACAGTTTTCTTTCACTCCTTTGATCTAAGAGGAACGTCACTTCTTCCTTTGGAACCGTTTTTTCTTTGGGACAAGAACATTGTGTTAGTACTTTGCACTTGCATGCTGCAATGTCAAAAAGTTTCGTGTGTGCTTCTTTTTTGAACATATCAATCTTTGCTTTGTAAGCTTCAGAATTTTTTCTGCTTTGGTATGGCTTCATAATGACACGATACTTTTCGTGGTAGCTTCTGAACATTGTTTCAATTCGCCTGTCTGACAGAATTGGGACGGAAGCACTTTCCCAAATTGTTTTCAATTTATCAACAACTTGTTCTAATATTTGAGATATTGAAGGATCTTTATTAGTATTCTGTTTCAAATCGTTTCTTACAAACAAGTAATATTTAAAAACTCCTTCGTATGTAGGAAGATTCCTGTGCCACAAATCTTCCCCCATACCAAACATGGGGCACTCAGTTGAGGCCCTGGTTGATTTTGCACAAACTCGAGACATTTTGAAAGTATACAAATCTGAAAAAGAAAGAGCTAATATCAATTATACGTTAATTTCAGTTAATAGTACATGGAAAACTTAGGGCAACACAATACAGAAATGCAAAATATATAAGAAATATAGTTTAGACTATCTGAGTAACGCCAACAACAGAACACCCACCTGCTACGAGAGCGACAGCTACACTGAACCGAGGTACTCACGTGACAGCTGAGTGAGCTGACTATAGAAAACTGTTTTTAGAGAATAGATACTTTTTTTAAAGGTTGACTGAGCTATTTTTATACAAGTGTGAATAAATTCTTGTCTATTGTGCATCGTGGACTTTTCTGTAATTATTGGTTAAAATCTGCTTTTTTCAATTTTTTTCAATATTGAAGGTCATTGTGGCACCTGAAGATATTAATGTTATGATTTTAAATTTATACCAGCTTATTTCCTCACTACTCCACACATTTTCCACACTAGCCAATTTGAAAATTCGAAAAATGAGTTTTTCACTCCGCCCTAGTATACAGTATATCTAATTTTACACCATATAAATTTAAATACTGTGGGAAATAATTCCCACGGGTCTTCACCTCACTTAACCTAATCTAAACCAAACCAAACCTAGCTAGCAATTTTATGTAAATACAACGTTGTCACAAGGTTGCATTTTAGCACTGTGACGTAGATACAACGTAAATTTGTGTGGTCTCAGTTACGTCTTCACAATGTTGTGATATTCTAGGTAAACTTTACCTAGATACAACCAGAGATGGGCAGTAACGCGTTACATGTAACGACGTTACGTAACGAACGTTACAAAATTAACGGTAACGCCTGAAAGATTTTCAAATGTATCAATGTAACCAGGGCCGGATTAAGGCCAACTGATGCCCTAAGCACAGCCCAACAATGGTTCCCCGTCGACCCTTCCATTGTCTAACTGACAAGACATTAAGACTCAATAAGTGCTGAATGTGAAATAATAGATTGAAAATTCAGTTTTCTTCCAGGCCATCCCCCAGGCCAGACCCCACAACTATATTAAATATAACCTGTTTTTTTAATTTTATTTATTTAACACTAAATAGCAGTAAGCAATATAAACAAATTATTTACTAATAACTAGGGCAACAGGAAAAATGCAAATTTTCAACACTTTTTTATTCATTTTTTAAAAAACTGTTATAAGGGAAAAATGCAAATACAAAAATTTATTGAAAACGATTCTTTCTACAGAAATCGATGTTGGTGGTCAATTTTTTAAAAAAGAAATTCTAATGAAGAAATATCATTATTTGTACGAAACAAAACATCTTTTATTCCATTGCTTTCTAACCTTGAAGATACATAGCATTTCAACATACATGGATCAAAAGATGCAAAATAATGCTTATTGTTGCCTACTTATAACTTTATTTATACTTTAAAAAGTTTACTCTGTGGTGCCCCCTTCCCTTGGTGCCCTAAGCACGTGCTTATTTTGCTTAATGGTTAATCCAGGCCTGAATGTAACGGTAACACTTTGCAAATTTTTTATCAATGTAACGGATTTTTTCGTTACTCGTTACATATACAGGGTGTTTGAAAACTTTCTGTACAAATTGTAATGGGGGATAGGCAACACCAAGACAAACCCTTTTCGTCTATAAGTGTATGTCCGCTGACGTCACCATTCGGCGCGAGAGGGCGCCGCTGCAATTGGCTAAAAGGTGAAGTGGGCTAGACTCGCGCTTGCCGCGGGCATTCTTAAATCGGACGTAGTACGCGTAACATGGAGCGCTTCACGACTGCTGAGATGGCTGACATGCATATAGTGTATGGGGCTGCCAATGGAAACGGAAGAGCTGCTGTGAGGTTTTACCGACAGCGCTTCCCAAACAGACGTGTGCCAAACCACCAAACGTTTGCGCATTTGCATCGGCGACTGCGAGAAACTGGAACATTCCATGCAAACATGCATGACACTGGTCGGGAGAGAAACGTGCGCACTCCTGACATGGAAGAAGAAACCCTACGGCGATTTGAGGACAATCCAAGCGCAAGCACGCGAGGTGTTGCACGTATCCTCGGTGTGAACCACGACCTGGTCTGGAGAGTGTTGCACGAGCAGCAGTTACATCCGTTTCATCGTCAGAGAGTCGAGGCATTATAACCTCGGGATTACCCTCTTCGTGTGGAATTCGCACGCTGGTTTCTGCAGCAGACAGCGGTGCAGCCTAATTTTCCGGCTTATGTGCTGTTCTCAGATGAGGCCTGTTTCACACGTGAGGGTGTGTTTAACATGCACAATTCTCACGTGTGGGCGCACGCAAATCCACATGTTACACGGGTGCATGCTCATCAAGAACGGTTCGCCGTCAATGTTTGGGCGGGTATCGTCCATCGTCCATGGCAAGTTGATTGGGCCGTACCTGCTGCCTGCCCGACTCGACGACGGGTGGGTTTATCGGATATTTCTTATTTCGACCAGTGTCATGCATGTTTGCATGGAATGTTCCAGTTTCTCGCAGTCGCCGATGCAAATGCGCAAACGTTTGGTGGTTTGGCACACGTCTGTTTGGGAAGCGCTGTCGGTACAACCTCACAGCAGCTCTTCCATTTCCATTGGCAGCCCCATACACCATATGCATGTCAGCCATCTCAGCAGTCGTGAAGCGCTCCATGTTACGCGTACTACGTCCGATTTAAGAATGCCGCGGCAAGCGCGAGTCTAGCCCACTTCACCTTTTAGCCAATTGCAGCGGCGCCCTCTCGCGCCGAATGGTGACGTCAGCGGACATACACTTATAGACGAAAAGGGTTTGTCTTGGTGTTGCCTATCCCCCATTACAATTTGTACAGAAAGTTTTCAAACACCCTGTATAAAGCTTATAAGCCCAAGAAAAAGTTGGTACACACGGAAATTATGAAAAAAAATTTCGATCAAAATTTAACTAACTCACTTGAAACTGCTGTAAGGAAAATAGTAAGAATTTTTAAATCAAAACGTGTATCTTTGCTACGTACGCTCAATGCCGAACTGTAAAGACGTAATAATACTTAGTGCTTTGTGCTGACGTGGAGGTGGAGGTGGAGGAGGAGGTGGAGCAGCAGTTGGAAAATTGGAGAGAGGCGTTGGAAAGTAGGGGGATGAGAATTAGCCGAAAGAAGACCGAATATATGAGATGTGATGTGCAGCAGGACCGAGGAGGGGAAGTGACATTGAGTGGAGAGCGTGTTAAGACGGTGGAGTATTTTAAATACTTGGGGTCAACAGTGGATGCAGAGGAGGGGGCAGAGAGAGAGATAAACTGTAGAATACAGTCGGGGTGGATGAACTGGAGAGACGTATCAGGGGTGCTCTGTGATAAGAGGGTCCCAGTGAAACTGAAGGGAAAGGTATTCAAAACAGTGGTGAGGCCGGCAATGTTGTATGGAATGGAGACTGTGCCAATGAAAGAAAAATCGATGTGGCTGAAATGAAGATGTTGAGATGGATGTGTGGAGTGACGAGGAGGGATAGGGTCAGAAATGAGCATATAAGAGGAACAGTGAAGGTGGCGGAAGCATCTAAGAAGGTGCAGGAGGCCAGGCTGAGGTGGTATGGACACGTCAGGAGAAGAGAGGAGGAGTATGTGGGGCGCAGAGTGCTGGAGATGGAGTTGCCGGGACGGAGAAGAAGAGGAAGACCGAAGACGAGATGGAGGGACTGTGTGGTGGCGGACATCAGGGAGAAGGACTTTGAGGAGGACGTGGTATACGACAGAGGAGAGTGGAGAAGACGAACTAAAAACAGCGACCCCATGTAAAGATGGGATAATAAGTTGCGGAAGAAGAAGAAGAAGAAGCTTTGTGCTGACGTGTTCGGCTTCATAATCATAAACAATGTTAAGCTTCATGTTCTCTTATTACCCTATTGTGTTTGTGATCGATGTTCTGTTTATATGTACCATAAATTATAACAAAATCGGTACCATATCGATGACAATAATCGACATTCATTTACTGTTTAATTGGTTGGTAGGCAGTTCTATCATATGTAGCTAGTGAATCGTGTTTACAAACTAACAATAATAAATCGATACTTGAATTTGAATTTGATAACATTGCTATTCCATTCATGAGGACTATTAAATGCAATTCTCTATTCCGTGTTAGTGGTAACAACTAAATTCATATTTTCTAGGTCTCTTCATCTTTCCCAAAAATCATTGGGGGTGCAAATTATTGTGCAATATATCGTTCTTAAGAGAACAACATTTATATAGTCAATGATAGTAGTTATTAGAATTTATGTGGTATGGCTGCCATTTGTAAGTTTATCTGTAGTTTCAAAATGCGTGTAAAGGCACATAAACGCATCTGCCTTGCTTTTTTTGGGGCGTGGTGATGTGTGACACTTCCACTGGGATGACTGACGTTTAGTTTCTAGGTCATAACCATAAACCTAGCTCTCATTGCCTATAATGATGCCTGACAATAAATTTTCATCATTTGCAGCATGGCCAATGAGCTCCTGACACACTCACACGGTGCTCCTTTTGCTCCACAGTGAGTAACCGCGGAACGAACTTTGTTGAGACTCGTCTCATTCCTAAATCTTCAGGTCTGAGCCGTAGGAAGTAGTAACTACTTCAGATAATTCTCACCACGAATCATATCACGAACCAGGCCCACTGATTCTTGAATGTCATTTCATACGTTCCTCTACCACTTTTTCTGAGTTTAACACAGAATTTAATGTAAACACGTTGTTTTTTCACATTAGTTGTATTAGCCATATCAAAATGGGATAACGGACTACTATATCTGTACAAACCAGTTTCTCACTGACGACTAAGTCAAAATGGCGCATTTCTACTAGGTATATGACGTCAGCAGATATTGCCAATTATATCCCTTGCTCCATATCCCAAAAAAGATAATTTATTTCGCGACAGTAAATTTTGTCCCGGAACCTTTTGATCACGCCTATTATTATTATTATTATTATTATTATTATTATTATTATATATTTAGTGTACAATATGTTGAATTCATATGTTTATATGAACTTGCTTTCTTTTATATCAGTTATTAACTAAAAAATATGCTAAATAATTATTCTCATTTTATGGGCTATTTTTAGGGAAGAAAATACATAAAAATGCTCATTTTCTTCATTTTAGTCAGTTTAGCTACTTTTATAATAAACTCTGAATCAAAAAAGAAGAAAAAATGGGTTTAAAAAATTGTGGAGAAAGATTAATTTTCAGTATTCTTTCTACATCAAAAATAAAAAGGCATACTAATGTCACTCACTAAATCATCATAATACATGAAACCATTCTTATTTCCTGAGTACGCATGATAAATATTATGTTTAATAAATAATAAATAGCTACCACTGATTGGTAAACTCAATTCAAGTATTACAATGCAAATGTGGTCATCTAGGCATAAGCAGTGGTGGGCACCGTTAACCAAAAAGTTAACTTCGATAACGATAATCCGTTAACCCCAATTTTTAACTCCGATAACGATAATCCGATAATTTTACTACAAAGTTAACGGAAGTTAACGATAATCCGTTAACGATAACTATTTCTTTACTAACATTTAAAAAAATCAAGGAAAAAAGCTTTAAAACCCATAGAAAATGTTTATTTATGCAAAATCCAACAATAAATAGGTATTTAACTGTATTTTTATCAAGTTTTGCAACTTTTTTGCTTAATAACTTTTTTTTATTTTTAATAAAAAATGTACTGATTACATGTTTTGAAACCCGTTACCCTTGTAACCATTAACTAAATTTTAATTTACCAGAGAATTATTATGGCGGGAACTGAAAGGTAAAATTAAATTTTAGGCACATTTATTAAAGACTATGACACAATGTGTTGGTTGCCCTTCAGAAAGACCAACTTCTCAAAGTTAGGCCCAACTGCCAGTCTTGACCTCTTGGGCCTCAGGATGTCCTTGCCGAGAGAGAAGAGCCGTTCCACTGCGGCAGAGGACGGAATTGGCGTATTGTACTTCAGGAAGAGGTTGATGAAGATCTGCTCCCCCATGAAGTCAGAGTCGGCCATGTCTACCTTCCCATCAGTGTCCAGCCAAGTGTCGACAAGTCTCTTGGCCTTCTGCTTGACACTGGTACTTGAGCCACCGGCCGTCCACCCAGCGAAGAGGTCGTCAGGCATGCTGCTGTCGCTAGAGCTGGTGGTGCTATATATACTTTTTTAGAGATTTACTAACGCAGTGTAAAAATACTTATTCATTAGTCATTACTATAAATTAATTTTTCTCAGCCGTACATTTTACCATGCGTATGATACGTATCTCCATACGTATTAATATATATAATATAATATTAAAGGACTTTTACTAACGTTAAAAGAACCTTCTTACCTTCAATAAAAAGCGCACAACCTCCCCTTGCGAGATCTGGAAGCAGACTGAAGTTATGGCGGTTTGAATTCATTCGCGGAGCGGTGACTCCTCGCAGTTAACGTGTTAACGGACTTTAACAGACTAAATATCGAGTTATCGGAAGTTAACTGGTCCGATAACGATAAATGGAAATTAACTTCCGTTAATAGTCCGTTAAAAAAAGTTACCTTCGTTAATTAACTGTTATCGGATTAACGCTTTAGTGCCCAACACTGGGCATAAGTAATTGGTTATCCCAATTCTAAAAGGGTATTTTATCACTGAACAACAAAAACAATTACCGTTCTCTTAAATATACAACCATTTCCTGGATTTCCCGGGATCCCGGGAAGTGGCTTCATTTTTCCGGGAATTCCCGGGATTTCCTGGGATGAAGAAATCTGCATACAAGGAGAAACCCTAATGTGTATATATATATATATACACGGTGAACCAAAAGTAGGTGGACAGTAGGTTGAATACGGTTTGTGTTATATTATATTATAACTATGGTGTTCATTATAACTATGGTGTTTGTGTTATATTATATTAAATATTATAACTAAATTTATTTAAATTTTATTTTGTATTATAGTATACAAAAAAATTAAATATGTATTCTCAAAATAAACGTTATCATTTACTGTCCACCTACATTTGGTTCACCCTATATATATATATATATATATATATCAGTGTTAGTAATGAAAAAGTTTAGTTTTGAAGCATTTTAATGGAATTTTTGAGATTACTCGAAGTGAAACAAAATTTGTTCCCAATTTGATTTTTCTTTTGAAAAATATCTTTGAAAATTAACCCTTTAACGCCAAACTTTTTTGTAGGGTTAAGTCTAAATGCGTGTATTTGAAACTGTACGTATTCGACCCAGTAGGCTTTAAAGGGTTAAAGGAAGACTTAAATAAACAAATATCAAATGTAACTAGTTACTTGTAACGTCGTTACATGTATCGAGTAACGGTAACGCTTTAAGGATTTTCAACAGTAACGATTTAACGGTAACGCCGAGTACATTTGTGACGTGTAACGAGTAACGGTAACGCCGCTCAATTTAATGTAACGGTGCCCATCACTGGACACAACGTTATCTTAATGTCTCAAGGATAGAGTTTGGTCCAACAAAGGCGCCCTATTTGAAATAATAGTATGCTGTATGTATCTCCATTACAATTTTGTAAAAAACGAATAATGTAATACGAAACTATATGCTATGGATGTAAAACCTTACTTGCAGACAACGTACAACAATTTAACCAGAAGTTTACTTGTACTTCACGTGTGCGAAAAATGCTCTGTATGAATTGGTCCACAATTAACCCACCCCTTATATCTCCAGTCTAACTATAGAGTAGATCAAGTCTAGCCTAGAGGGGTCAGCCTAGAGATTCCGGAAATGGTCCAGAGCGGGCAGATAAATTGAGGTCCACAGTAGGATTCCTCACCAAATTAGGTTAGGGCAATCTACCTTCACCTTTGTTAAGCTATGAGTTGATGCTGGGTCTTAGGCCACAATGTAGGCCTAACTTGTCTGACCCAGCTTAATTTAATGTGATTAAATTGCTGGGTTAAAAAACACAATTAGTCACTTACTGTTAGTTATTGGAGTCTCTGTTCTCCGGTTGTGTAATTGTCGAGAGCGTACTTGCTGGTGGGGATCTTTTTCGTTGTCTGTTCTCGTCCCTCCTCCAGTTCCGTCCTTTCGCCCTGTTCCTCGTTTTCGTTCCCCCTTTGTTCTCTCGCCCCGTTGTTCGTTTTCGTTCTCCTTTGTTCTCCTCTTCGCGGGGCTTTTTCCACCAGCGTTGTCTTGGTTTTTTCCTCGGTTGGTTGAGCGGTAATGTATCTCTATTACCGAGCACGCTCTTCTCACACAGTATATAAATACTAGTGTGGAGAATAACTCTGGTGAGCAACCAATTGGTTTCATCCACCCAGTTATTGACATAAAAGGAATTTAATAATTGTTAGATTAACTACCTACCTACTCAGTGAACCATTTTCGTTACCTCCCAACTACCCACTCATCAGTTTTCCATATACTGGGGGCCCCGGGAGATAAAAATTTTGGTGTCATTGTCACCAATTTTTATGTCTGAGTGTAGACTAGCTAACTATTTAACTGTAAATGCCTGTTAATCTGATTAACAGTGCCTATCCTCACCTTCTCATGGAGAAGGTGTAGCATTTAATTAGAAGAGAAAATATACATCCATAGGATGAAACTGTCTATGGTCTTTACCATAAGAAAAGAAAAAATGAAAGTTAGAAGATAAAATTACAATTCCCCAGCATCTATTTTTTGTTGTAAAAATAGTCGCGCCTTTAATGCTGTTTGTCGCTGAGGTCTTGTGTCTGTCATTGTTGTAGTAGGATGCGTTACCACTCCTACTGTCAAAGGAATAGTTACTGGAAGTTCAGTGTCTCCAGTTGTTACTGTCAGTGGAGAAGGTTCTCCAAAGTCCATTGTTTTGGGTCCAGACTCTAAAGGGTACAAAAGAGAAATGTCTCTTGTTGTGTCACCCGTTGAAGTCCTTAATTTGACCACTCTTGTTACCCCGTCTGCCCCTGGTCTGAGTTCTGAAACTCTAGCCAGAGGCCAGTATTGTTTTGGAGTACTGTCATGTATGAGAACAAGGTCCCCTACCTTAATTGTGTCAGACCAATCCTTCTTAGTCATTTGTTTATGTCTCTCCCTTAGACCCATCAAGTACTCAGTTTTCCACTGTTTAATGAAATGAGCTTTAACTTTAGTTAAATGTTGTAACTTAGTCTGGAGCTCATCATGTCGTTGAGTCCAGTTTGGGTCTTCTGAAGAGTCTATATTGTAGTCCGGCAGGAGACTAACTTGTTCTCCCCGAATCAAATGATTTGGAGTTAATGGTTCCGGGTCATTAATGTTGTCACTCACATAAGTGAGTGGTCTATTGTTGATGATGTTCTCAATCTCAGCCAGGAGAGTGAGCAACCCAAATAAGTGTATCTGTTTTTTGCCAATTGCTTTCTTCAAGCAATTCTTTACTGTTTGTATATTCCTCTCCCAGATAGAACCATACCAAGGAGAGGCAACCGGAATATACTTCCACTTTATGTTTGAATTTTGTATATATAATTGTGTGATTTCATCGCTTAACAAGTCGTGGATGACTTGTTCACCAGCCTTGAAATATGTAGCATTGTCAGTCCAAACTGTCTTGGGTACTGAATGTCGTGCACAGAATCTCTTAAAGACAGCAACAAAAGATTCTGCTGTAAGGTCCTCCACAACATCCAAATAAACAGCTCGTGAGGCAGCACATGTAAACAGTACAATGTACATTTTTTGTTCAGTGTCACCCACCCCTACAGTCAATGCTCCTGTATAGTCAATGCCTACAGTCTCAAAGGGTCTGTTGAGAGTAACTCTCTCCTCTGGCAAAGCAGGAGGATTTGGTTTCCTATAGGGCCTAGCATGAATACGCCTACATGTGACACACTCACTCAGGACTGTTTTAACAGTGATCCTTCCCTTGGGTATCCAATAAGTTTTTCTTAATGTAGTTAGTGTCTGTGGTACCCCCATATGATATACATCATTGTGTGTTTTTCTGATGATTAATGTTGTCAAATAGCTAAATCTAGGTAAAAGGATTGGATGTTTGCTTTTGTATGACAGTTTTGATTTGTCTAATCTCCCTTTACACCTTAGAAGGCCTTCCTCATCTCTGAACAAGTTTAGATCCACAACTACTGATGGTACAGGTTCTTTTGTTTGTTTCCCATTAGTTAAGAATTCTAACTCTTTATTGTACTCTTTTTGTTGTGCATGGCCTATCCAGTATTTGGTTGCAAGTTCTGTATAATTATGATTATTTTTATTTAGCTGTTTGTTAATTGTAGTTAAACAGTTGTGAGCAAACCTCAAACAGTAGGCTGTGACCCTGACAAGTTTACTGAAATCAGAATACTGTTCATAATTAGTGATTGGTTCAACCTTTTCATTTGAAAAGATTAAATTTAATGTCAAGTTAACTTGTTCCACAGGCCATTGGTCTGTATTACAGAGCCACTTAGGTCCCATGAACCAAGTTTTGTTTGACTTCAACAACTTGTAGGATAAACCTCTGGTCAGAAAGTCTGCTGGATTTTGTTTAGTTGGAACATAGTGAAAGTTTACTTGTAGGCTTTCATTAGCTTCAGCTATTTCTTTTAGCCTATTTCTTACAAAGATATTCTTACTATTAATGCTATCATTCCGTATCCAGGCAAGACAAATCTGACTGTCAAGCCAGATGTGGATGTGAGTTATGTTCACATCATGGTAAGCATCCTTAAGCAATGAAATGGTTTTAATGGCTAATGCAGCAGCCAATAGTTCCAATTGAGGTATGGTTCGGGTAGGTTTGAGAGGTGCAACTTTCCCTTTTGCATAAATTAGATGACTTTCTGTAGGACTTACAAGATACGCACAGCACCCATAAGCTTGTGTGCTTGCATCAGCAAACACATGAAGTCTCTGGGGCTTATCCCTAAACCCACAGCCCCTTTGAATTTTAATGTTCTGCACTTTTGTTAAATCAGCAGCTAACTTCTTCCAAGATTTTTTATTTTCATTTGTTATTGGATCATCCCACCCAACATTTGTCCTCCAAATTTCTTGGAGGAGAATCTTTGATTTTATTGTTGAAGGCAGGAATAGACCCATAGGATCAAAAATTTTGGAAGCCTCTGATAATATTTGTCTTTTAGTATTTGCTTCCTCATCAAGTTTAAAACCTTTAGTACAGATTGAATCATGACTGTTAGAAGTTGCATCCAAATACCAGTTCATACCTAAAGTTTTAACTCTGTCTGATGGCTCAGTAAGACCATTATTATCCTTTAAAATCTTTTTGTTTAAATCCTCATTTGAAATCCACTCTCTAAGTTCAAAGTTACCTTGTTGCATAATGTTTTGAGAGTGTTCATAGACTTCAGATAATTCAGATTTTGTTGTTGTTGAGCCTATTAGATTGTCTACGTAAAAATGTTCCTTAAGGAAGTTCAATGTTAAAGAGTTATTAAACTGGTTTAAATGATGTCTAATTGTCAATGCTAATAGGCTAGGTGAGCAATTGGCTCCAAACAACACAACATTAAATCTATAGGTTATGAACCCTTTATTCAAATCAAATGGATCCTTGAACCATAAGAACCTAAGTTGGTTCTTATCATATTCATTTTTAAGATTTATTCTCAAAAATGCCTTTGAAATGTCACTTTGTACGGCATATTTGTCTAACCTGAACCTCAGTAAGATCTTCACAAGGTCAGAAATGAGATTAGGACCCTCAATCAGGCAATCATTCAAACTGTGTTTATCACTGTCTTTGAGGCTACAGTTATATACTACTCTGAGTTTTGTTGTTGGGGCATCTTGTCGATAGACCCCCCTGTGGGTTAAATAATGACAACCATCTTTTTTAAAAGGGTTATTTGTTACTTCTTCAATGAAGCCTTTCTGTAGCTGTTCTTTGAAGACATCATTATATATTTTTATATTATTATCTTGTTTGAGTTTTTTCATTACTTTATATAAATGTCCTTTAGCTACTTTGAGATTATCTCTTAAAGTTGGACAATTTATTTTCCAAGGTAACTCAATAAAATAACTATTGTCTTTGCACTGAATGGTGTCTTCAAATCTTTCTACCATTAACTGATCTTCTGAAGTTTGATTTGTGTCATGAATACCCACAGATTCTAGCAACCATAAAGTTTGAATTGCCTCATCCAAAGTTTCATTTGATAATGATGAATTAATGTTCTCAGTTGAGATAATATTATTCAAAGTGTTGCTATTCTTACAGGTGTTATGTAGGACTGTGTTGAGGCACATAGTATTTGTTGGTCATGAACTATTTTGGTTTAGGTCTAGGTTTTATTTGGATAGATCACCCAAAGGGGCTATCCCTGATGGAGTCTGAATAGCTATACCATTACCTATCTCTACTATGCCCTTATGAATAAGATTAATATAATCTGCCCCTATTAACATTTCAATGTTAGCTACTGTCTTGTTAGTGATATGTCTATCAGCTATTTTGTAGTGTTTTCCCAAATGATTTATGGTTTGTTCTAGTTTGGGTATAACCAGTTTGTTTTGTCCTACTTTAGAAATAATAACTGCTTCAATTTTCTCTAATTTACTTTCTAAATGTAGTTCCAGGTCAATTGTCTTATAGCTATTTTTGTCCGAGTTATCCTTAACAAAGGATGCAATATTGAGTTTTTGTTCATTCGGGTTTGGTGTCAAACCCAATTTATTTACTACATTTTGTGAAACAAATGTTTGTTGAGAACAACAGTCTATAAGACATCTCACTGGAGTAGTGCTACCCTCACTATTCACTAAGTCCAAAGTAATAGTTGGTAAAACAATCTCAGTGTTTCTTGTTACATTGTTTGAACAAACAGAATGTCCCATGAAAGTGGCATTTTCTTTGTTACCTTTGTTTGGGGGAGGTATCTTTTGAGTTTGAGTACTATTGTTTGGACACTTTGGTGAATCACACATTGATGAGACATGTCGTAAACTTTTACAAAACTTACACTTGAATCTTAACCTAGATTTACAGTCTTTCTTATAATGTCCCTGGCCAGTACACTTTTTACACAGGTTCAACTGTTCACATCTTTTAGCTCTTTGGTTAAAGTCTGAATATTTGTCACACCCAGTACTACTGTGTTCATTACTTGCACAAAATTTGCAATGTGGTGTGTAAGTTGAGGCAGCAGTTACATTAAAGTTCTGTAATGTAGGTGTTCGTGTATTACAGTTGGTCACATATGATTCTACAGTATCAAGTTTTGTTTGTTTGGCTGTAGCTAGTTGGTCTCTGGGAACAGTCTTTGGTTTATCCATAGTCTGGGTCTTATTTTGTGTTGGAAAATCTCTCAATTTGTAATTAGTTAGGATATTGGGGAAGTGTTTTCTTATATCTTCCAGATTAGGATAATTTTCTCCCGTCTTTAGAATTAAAATATCTTTAACCCTCAAAGGAAGGCACCTAAGTACTATGCCTTGTATAATCCAAGATGAAGCTTTAATATCTATCTCATTGCTAACTAGTTGTCCTATAATAGCTTCTAATTTTGTATAAAAATTTTCCATATCACTATGGTTATCTTTTATGGGTGCAAATTCAAAAATTTGTTGAGATAATTCATATACAATCTCATCTTTATTAATGTAATTACGTTTTAAGAGACCAATAGCTACTTCATATGAATTCCCTACGGCTGGTAAATAGGCTATCAGGTTATAGGCTGGGCCTTTAAGGAAACTAGTTAAGTAGCTAAACTTTTCAACAGTTGAAATATAAGGTTTATTACCTATTAAATTCTCAAATTTGTCAATGAAAGATGGGAATTGTACCGTGTCCCCTTCAAATGTTGGTACTAGCAAAATGGGTAACTGAGCCCTCAATTCTTGTGACTCAGGATTTAGCATGCCACTTAAATTTTGTTGAAGGTTAGCTCTACTTTGATTAAAATCAGAATTAGGTTTTTTTGGTGTTAAGTCAGTCAAACGAGACCGTAGTCTCCTTATTTGCTGTTCAATTGAGATTACCTGATCATCATTATCAGCGTAAAGGTCTATCAATTGTTCTTCAGCCATTTCGGATTCAACTAACTCTGAAATACTCTCATTAATGGCTATTATTTCCTTCTTTTTAGTTTCCAATTTAAGAATTACACACTCTAAATCTTCCTTACCTGGTTGTGTAATATTGTTAAAAGTGTTCACAGCCTTTGTAACAGCTCCCAACTTTGCCCCCCTTTTCTTTTTTAACTTTTTCAATTCCGCACTGTCCATGTCTATGTCAAAATTGTTTAACTGGGGATCGTAATGAAACAGAGGACAAGAAGAAATTACCAGAGAAGAGAGATCACAGACAAAACAGTCAAGTTTTAAATTTGGTTTAATCCCCACCAAGTACTTATGTGTCACTCAGGTCTAAGCTTATAAGAGAATGAGACTCCTTAAATGTAAATGTTTCCTAGTTAGGCCCTAGGTTGTAGACCTAATTAGGCTTGATTAGGTTAGGCTTAGGCTTAAGCTTAGGCTAGACCATTTAGCCTAATTCTGCAATTTTTGTTAAGTAAGGTTACGGTTTGTAAATTCCCCACACACGGACCACCAATGCGAAAAATGCTCTGTATGAATTGGTCCACAATTATCCCACCCCTTATATCTCCAGTCTAACTATAGAGTAGATCAAGTCTAGCCTAGAGGGGTCAGCCTAGAGATTCCGGAAATGGTCCAGAGCGGGCAGATAAATTGAGGTCCACAGTAGGATTCCTCACCAAATTAGGTTAGGGCAATCTACCTTCACCTTTGTTAAGCTATGAGTTGATGCTGGGTCTTAGGCCACAATGTAGGCCTAACTTATCTGACCCAGCTTAATTTAATGTGATTAAATTGCTGGGTTAAAAAACACAATTAGTCACTTACTGTTAGTTATTGGAGTCTCTGTTCTCCGGTTGTGTAATTGTCGAGAGCGTACTTGCTGGTGGGGATCTTTTTCGTTGTCTGTTCTCGTCCCTCCTCCAGTTCCGTCCTTTCGCCCTGTTCCTCGTTTTCGTTCCCCCTTTGTTCTCTCGCCCCGTTGTTCGTTTTCGTTCTCCTCTTCGCGGGGCTTTTTCCACCAGTGTTGTCTTGGTTTTTTCCTCGGTTGGTTGAGCGGTAATGTATCTCTATTACCGAGCACGCTCTTCTCACACAGTATATAAATACTAGTGTGGAGAATAACTCTGGTGAGCAACCAATTGGTTTCATCCACCCAGTTATTGACATAAAAGGAATTTAATAATTGTTAGATTAACTACCTACCTACTCAGTGAACCATTTTCGTTACCTCCCAACTACCCACTCATCAGTTTTCCATAACGTGCATACAACGTCATTATGCAACGTTTTATCAACGTTGCAATATAACGTTTAAGTTTTACGTTGTGACTACGTCAGTACAACGTCAATCTACATGACCAAGATTAAACTACGATACAACGTTATATTTACGTAGTGTGTTTGCTGGGTAGAATTCTAGTAGTAATCAGTGGATAATAAGTTAACACGTCCTCACTCGACGGCGATGCAGTGAGAAGTGAGGTCACAGACAACCAGGTCTCAAATGCTGAGGCCAGGTATTATCACCATACAGTGATAATAAAAATAATGTAAATTCTGTACGGAGAACATAGTACCCGATACTAAAACCACCGTATGGTGAAATTAGCGTCTCAGGCTATAATCACCTTATTGTGAAAATAGTCACTCAGTCAATTTTCTTTTTTGCGCGAATGTTAAAAAATCTGAACAGTCCGGAGAAGATCCGTACAGTTGATGATTCTGACCTTCTTGCATATCTATATGGCTTTTATTCGATCTCACAAAAGTGTGTTAAAATTTTATACAAGCGTAGTATGACTAGATAGTGTTAGGCTTTTGAAGAAGAAGAAAATATACGTGGTCCGACTCCGATGGAAAGTCCTGAACAAAGTAGTTAACAGGCCTAGCCTATCGTGGTTAGGCTTGGTGTTGTGTCCTAGGTATCCTTAGGCCTAGGATAGGGTACCTAACAGAGAGATGAAAAATGAGTAATACGAAATTATCATCCAATAAATTATTGAGGTTAGTGCTGCTGTGATGATTTAAGTACAAAGGAAGTGTATTTGAACTAGGTCCCTGTGAGCTTAATGTGGCTAGCCTAGGCCTACACAGTAGACTTGAGTTTTTAATGGGGATTTTGGCTACCGTTTTGTATTGCCCCCCACATTTTTTTATTAAAAAATAGTCTTGTATGTATATTTTGTTAAAAAATTGGTGATTTTTGTTAGTGAAAAACAACCATGGTTGCACTTAACTTTTTTATCTTTTATATTAGTCCTTATGGCTCTGGCTACCCAGGCAAGGTGGGCACATGTTCTTACATTATCATTTGTATAATTTAGGTTTCGGGGGGTACGGGGGCGGAGCCCCCGTAAAGACCACGCATCACAAATTGATCAGTATAGGGTTTTTATAATTGTAATATCTCCATGGATCGTATTCTGATAATTATGTACATGTTCGCCATTGGTGATACAAATTATGACCATATTATTTGTGAAACATCTACTGATGTTACATCTAGAGAAACAGTCGCGGATTGGTTGAGTTATTGCTGTGAAATAATAATGGAGTGGTGCATTAATCATCAATCAATTAAAAAAAATTGTTGAACCTGGTGGTTGTCAAAATTGACGAAGCTAAAATTGGAAAAAGAAAATATGTAATTGTATATAACATCCCCATCACCTCAATTTTATGAAATTGACTTCACAATCGATGTAAAACCTTTATTTATAGCATGTAATTTATTTATTTTCGGAAACCAACCTAACCTAACTGCAAATGAATTAAAGTAATTACATACATAAATAAAGGTTTTCCATTGACTGTGAGGTATATTTCATAAAAATGATTCAATATCAGCAACGGTAATACTTACTTTTAAGTAGGCCAGTAAATTTGCGCCACTGCAGTAAAGAAATGATGTAAATGTCCTGCAAGTTGTGGGTAGGTCTTGAAAAATAAGTACTGTGCCAAGTAACTAGGAAAGTGAATCATCTGGCAACTGTATTTCAGTATATTTCGCCAGTGTCTCAACTGTTTGAGTATGAGTGCCACTTACAGGGTCAACAAAATTGAGGGAATGATTCACCTTTAAATGATTATAATCTTCTTTAGCCAGTGTGTCATATGCCTTCCATGAGTCGGAAATAATGGTGGTACCTGGTAAAATATTGCTTTTGATTGTCTACTAAGGTCTTGCTAGTATGGTCCTCAACTGCCTTCAAAAAGATCTTTATGGAGCTGCTCTCAGCTGCGCCAAATACCCATGTGCCATCAATCACACTCCCTCTGTTATATTTATATTTCCCAAACTTAGCCTCATTAATTTCAACAATTTTACCAGATCCCCCAAGCTTTTCACTTTTGTCCATGCAGTGATAAATGAACACTTCGTGCATAAATGAAGACCAATCAGTGATTGTATGGTTGGTAAGTTTTAAGTTATCGTGCATAAATAGATATGAAAATAGGTCATGCAAATACGCAGCAGCAAATAAAATTGCAGTGTCGGAATCGATCTTAACTTTATCCATCCATGTGCCCTTAAAGATGCTAACTTCAAAGTCACACTGCTTGCTAATAGCCTTTTTTTTTGGCATAGGGTTTAACTTTAATACGCCTGCGGCACTGGAAGGTATGCCTTTCTAAGTTAAAAAAAACACAGTCTCACACTTTGGGCATAACTTTTCATTCTTTACAACACCGTGCTTCTTAAAAAAGTCTAAGCAGTTTGGTAAATTATTAGTGTATTTAAGAATCATATCGTGGTAAGATATTGAACAAAATGAACATACTTGTTTCGCTTTCCATATCTATGTGACTACAACCATCAAACAACTGATTTTTTTAACACCGAATGGGGGCATAGCCTTACTGATGCATGGTAAATAATTATATAAAGTTAATATCTCCATAAATACTGAAAATATTTTTACTTAGAGGAAAGGTTTTATTTATTATTTTCTATGTATTGCAATAATTTTGATTAGAAACTGAGGTGAGGGGGATATTGTATACAATTACCGAAAATATAATAAAAGGTGCCTTGTTGATGGAACATGGATTTTTGGAATGGTAGAAATTGCAGTCAGTGAAAGAGAAAGGCGTGGTGGCAAATTTAGTTGAAATATGTCCAGATAATAGACGAGATGCTGATACTTTATCACCAATTATCCAAAAACATATTGAAGTTGGTACAATAATATGTTCTGATCAATGGCGTGCTTATTATTATATCACCAACTTTGGTTTTGAACATTTTACAGTGAACCATACCCAAGAATTCATTAATAGTGAGACTGGTGCCAACACACAGACTATAGCATCACTTTGGCGATTGCTTAAGCGCAAGTTATATGGTATTTGAAAAACCAATATCAATATGCATATTTGCAAATTTTTGTGGCACTATCATGCTACAATCAATAATTTGAACCCTTTTGAATTTTTAATATTTTGTATCAAAATAATTTATAATCCTAATATTCAATAAAATCATATTTTGCTTTTTATTTTGAAATTTTAATACTGTATCAAAATAATTTGTAATCCTAATGTTCAATAAAATCATATTTTGCATGGGGGGCAATACAGAACTGGTCCTGGGATTTTTTTCTTTAGTCTGAGGGCATAGGAAGGGGAGGGCCTAATTACCAAAAGGTAGTTTTTTTTTTACCAAAAGGAGCCAAAATGTACTAAGAGGGAGGGAGGAAAATGTAATTATTTATCGATATAAATTCTTTTATTGCTGTATAATCTAACATAACTATTTAAAAACTTAACCTTTTGCAGATAGTGAGTATTTATCAGGGTTGACAAAAACCCAGCAAAAAACCAGTTGGGTTTTTGTCAGACCTGGTATTTATGCTCCTATATGAGACGTCAGAATAATATAAAAATAAAAAATAGTAAGAAAAAATATTCTGGCCCCTTTTGGTACCTTTTGGCCCTTTTGGTATTTAATGCCGTATGTCTGCACAGGTAGTGACCAATGTGTGAAAAATTGGTGGTAAAATTCCATTTCAGAGAGACTCTCTCTAGCCTAATTACAGTGAAATCTGTTTAAATGGGATCTGGGTATTTGGGATCTCTGGATAAAGGGGCTAAACTTTAAAAAACATTCCTTTCCAATTGAAATTTACTCAGATATTTGGGACTACTCTCCACTTAATTGGGATTCTACAATGGACACTGCATGAAAGGTGAAGAGCTATCTGGTAATAAAATGATAAAGGAATTACATTACATTTCGTTTGGAAAACATGAAGCCACTTGGGCCTATTGAGGTAATCCAAGTCATGAGCTAAATTTTTTAATAATAAAATCTTGTAAGATGTCAAACTCAAGTCAGCTAATTAATATACAACTATTTACTACTACCATAGTAGCCTACCTATGTAACTGAAACAAGAATATACACTATATACAATCTACAAACTATCTCTCTCACTCATGAAAGTATTTAAAGTTTTCTTAAAATTAACTAATGAACTATTGTTTACCACATCATATGGCAAGTCATTCCAAAAATCTACTACTCTATGACAAGCATTTTCGTAGATCAAGTCTACAAGTCTGTTTTCTAATTTTCTTATTATACCCATGAGTTATCCCATCACTATCTAGTGAGAAAAAGGGATGTAGTGTCTACTGGGGTTATTCAGTCCGCTTTTGACAAGACCTCAAGTAAGAAACTAGCTAATTGATGGAAAGTCTTATTTTTATCAGTGACTGACCTACCTGCTATAAGCTATCTATGGTGTAAATATAAATTTTATATCTCTGGTACTTATTGAATAATTAGTGAAAAATGGCAGTCTGCTCCCATTGGAGTTTCAGGGCGAAGTGGTCCTAGCTACTGGGGCTAATCGGTCTGGGTCCCAAAAGTCTGTTGCTTTCACTTGTAATTCATTGTTTGCTCAATGACTCACAAGAACATGTTTTTACACTAGTAAGTTTGTCATTTGTTGTTTTTCTTTTTATATACCGTATATATGATGCAAACCCACAAGGAAAAAGAAAAATGATTCCAAGGCCTTTCGTGTATTCAGAAGTACACCTCATCAGGAATGAAGGGTGGAGGCAAGATGACCAAAAATATATATAATGGGACAGAAAAACAAAAAGATTGACACACGATTAACAGCAGTTGATTAGAGGCAAAAGGTATTTTAACAAGATATTGTCAATTTTATACATTCTCGCATTGTTATTGAAATTACTTTTAAAAATGGTGCAGGAATGTATAAAATTGACAATATCTTATTAAAATACCTTTTGGCTCTAATCAACTCCTGTTAAATCGTGTGCTTGTTGTATATATTTTTGGTCATCTTGCCTCCACCCTTCATTCCTGATGAGGTGTACTTCTGAATAAACAAAAGGCCTTGGAATAATTTTTCTTTTTTTCATTGTGGGTTTGCATCATTCATTCATTTCACGTGTCTAATTGTGAAATTCATCTCGTATGTATATACAGTCAAACCTTGTTTAACCCTTTAATCCTGGATATACCAGCCCAGCACTGTCCCTGTGGGGGCAAAAAATTGAGAAAAATCAAATTTTTAAAAAATTTATTTTTAATTAATTACGATCATATACGCTGTAAAAGAATAGATATAATGGAGGCGTAAACCTTATATTTACCAGTGGTGGGCACCGTTAACCAAAAAGTTAACTTTGATAACGATAATCCGTTAACCCCAATTTTTAACTCCGATAACAATAATCCAATAATTTTACTACAAAGTTAATGGAAGTTAACGATAACTATTTCTTTACTAACATTTAAAAAAATCAAGGAAAAAACTTTAAAACCCATAGAAAATGTTTATTTATGCAAAATCCAACAATAAATAGGTATTTAACTATATTTTTATCAAGTTTTGCAACTTTTTTGCTTAACTTTTTTTTTATTTTTACTAAAAAATGTACTGATTACTTGTTTTGAAACCCATTACCCTTGTAACCATTAACTAAATTTTAATTTACCAGAGAATTATTATGGCGGGAACTGAAAGGTAAAATTAAATTTTAGGCATATTTATTAAAGATTATGACACAATGTGCTGGTTGCCCTTCAGAAAGACCAACTTCTCAAAGTTAGGCCCAACTGCCAGTCTTGACCTCTTGGGCCTCAGGATGTCCTTGCCGAGAGAGAAGAGCCGTTCCACTGCGGCAGAGGACGGAATTGGCGTATTGTACTTCAGGAAGAGGTTGATGAAGATCTGCTCCCCCATGAAGTCAGTTGGCCATGTCTACCTTCCCATCAGTGTTAATGTGTTAACGTACTTTAACAGACTAAATATCGAGTTATCGGAAGTTAACTGGTCCGATAATGATAAATGGAAATTAACTTCCGTTAATAGTCCATTAAAAAAAGTTAACTTCGTTAATTAACTGTTATCGGATTAACGCTTTAGTGCCCAACACTGATATTTACCATATATTATTGTTATGTAACGTAAAATATATTATAACACTCACCAGTGATGTCGTTTCCAGCAGTGATTTTTGGTTTCCGAGGCAAGTTTGAACTTTCAAAATTGCTTCCGAGTATGGTAACTTCGGAAGCAATCACTATGCAAAGCCCAACTTTACATTCTGGACACCACGTTGTCACATATTTCTTTTTTTGTGTTTTTTGTGGTGTTTGAACAGACATGGCATAGACGCTGACCTTTTGCTCTGGAACCAGTAGGTGGCACATGTGCTGTATAATGTCTCTCAGAGAAATTTACTGCCGCAAGCCTATCTATGTTTCCTGTGCTTTGTCTGCCAGGTCTTACTGCTGTCAAAGCACCATACCTTTCTATTACTTGTCTTATCACATTTCGGCTAAAATCTTTTAGCCTTAGATGTACATTGCCAGTTTTCACTAGATACATATTGTAACAATTTAGCATAACTAAGTCTATCAAATGAAAAAAAATCTTTTTATACCACTTCACTGATTTGCGAACGCACTCGACTGTCGTGATTTGCATGTCTGATTTGTCTGAGGCGCATGTTGTGGGTGTAGTCTACTATGATGTCTGGTTTTCTAACTGGCTCATTTGTTTTACAGTCCTTTTTTCTACTATCTCATTTTTCCTTTGTGGAAAGTCGAAAGCATGTACACATCTCTCTTATCAACCCATTTCATTGCAAGTAGTTTACCACTTTTTTTACACAAATGCTCTCCTTGCTTCATTTTAGGCCTAGCTGTAAATTTAGGATATTTTTTCCTATTTTTGCGAACTGTTCCACAAGAACCAGTTTTATTGCTATGTAAATACAGTGATAGATAAGGGCTCGTATGCCAGTTATCAGTATACAACAAGTGCCCTTTGCCTAAATAGTTTTCCCCCCATCAACTTTTTTACAACAGTACCAGAAAAGCCTAGCTCGTCATTTCGGGGTATATCAATGTCTGTACCAGTATACTGAATTAGATTCAAAATAAGTCCAGTTTCACAATCACATAGCACAAAAAGTTTGATGCCAAACCTATGTCTCTTTGATGGTATGTACTGTTTGAATACTAGCCGGCCTTTGAATAAGACCAGCGATTCATCAATAACGAGTTTTTGAAATGGTTGGAAATATTTTGAAAATTTATCTTTCAGACGAGTCATTATATCTAATTTTCCAGAGTCTGTCATTGGTGTTTGGTTGAGTATTATCTTCAAAATGAAGGCACTGTAATAACTGCACAAAACGATCTCGAGTCATATATTTCCCAAAAAAATCTGTGGCAAGCATTTCATCTTTTGTCTAGTATTCAGAAATGCTACGCTTTTTCACATGTGCCATGAGCATAAACAGGCCAAAAAACACGTACATTTCTTCTTTATTTGTATCCACTATCCACCCAACGTTTCATTTTTGAATTAAAAAGATTCTGCATTATTTTGAACAGCAAACCTATAATATTTATTTGTTTCACTAATAATTTTGTCCATAACATCATCATCAAAATATGCCAAAAAATATTCACTTTCTCGAGCATCCTCAGCAACTAAAAAGTCGTCTGTAATACCTGGATTTCCTTCAAATACGTATTTATGTGGAGAAAATTCCAACACATCATCCCATTCAATTGTATTTGTTTCGTCATTATCAGATTCACTAACACTTATATCATCACTTTGTATTTCACTTTGTTCACTATCAGTATCAGAAAATCTTTCTTCCTCACTCAAGTCATCAAGCATTTGGGCTATCTGATTGTCCCTAATATTTTGTTTCCTGGGCCTACTGCCCACACCACTTGTACTTGGCACATTCATCCTCATAAATCAATCAATCGGAACTGACACTTTTCATGAAAAATCATAAGTCAATGACGTATTTGAAAGAGATGGCCAACCTGCTCAGCCCCACCCACTGTTTCAGCCAATGAGATTATTATTTACGTCATATGTCAAATCTGCAAACAATCACGGTCTGCTACGTCACTGTTGGCTTGTAAGCCAAAACTGTATCTCTGACACAGCATGCTGGTCATGTGTTGGCTTCTAAGCCAATGCCGTTTCACGGGCACAGCGAGACCATTGGCTTCAGAGCCAAGCCTGGGGTTAAAGGGTTAATGTGTCACTCGGTTTACGTCTTTTTGTTTAGCGCCAAAGCCTCCATTGGCCTACATGCATTTGTTCTACGTCACTTACCCCATTTACCATCAGGGCAAAAAATAAAAAATCCTGCATCGCTCACTTGATACTCGCGTGATGCTCCTGTGAGGCCTGCATGATGACCGCCTGAGGCAGGCATGGAACACCGTTTCCCAGTCAGTTGTTCTTCAGGCGTTTTGTTGATTGGTTGTGGATTACCTAAAACCCCATTGAACATGTACTTCGTTTAACGTCACTTTCAGTTAACGTCACTTTTCCTGGAACGAATCAATGACGTTAAACGAGGGTTGACTGTATATATATATATATTTTTTTTTTCCAAATACTTACCGTAGGTAATACAGTTAATATGTTTCTGGTCACATGACTGAACATTTGGTCAAAAATAAATTTTTCTGGGTTAATATTAAGGATGTGCTGATAGTATCAGTATTGGCCTTTTTTTTGAGTATTGGTATTGGCAAGGTGAAAATATGGCTGATACTCTAATACTTTTCTACTTAACTTTGTCTTGAATCACATAATAAATAATGTTTAATGACAGTAATTGATTAACACAGATATTATTATATCATCATATTATTATTATTAATTATTATAGTGCTCCTACATTAACAGTACTCCTACCCTAATACCGGCTTTCCCAATCCATACCATAATCCTGCAAATATCGCTCTTATTTCACCTTCAACTGAAAGACATGAGTTCTATGTAGCATGCAAATTTGGACCTTATACCATAATAAATAAGGTTCATTTTAGCCTGCCAAACTTGGTCTCAAGTGCCTCTGTAACTCGCATGAAGCAAAGTTCTGATGGTCATTTCATACACTGTTATTGAAATTTTGGCCAATTTACGTTTCAAACCAGTATAATATAGTATTATTATTATATAGAACAGCCTCTTATGAGATAAATATGGTAAATAATGATATAGTCAGCTGAAAATGACGCCACACCGCGAATTCCCAACAATTATAAATTAGCGAATTAAAATGAGAAGTGTTTCACTGATGGTGTCCATGTCACCTATCAGGCTATCTCAAATCTAAAAATTGCAATGTTCGCATGTGTAGTATTTATAATTTCCTATAATAATATGGGCATATTAAAATATTGGTTTTATAACTTTTATTACTTTGTGTGCTTACATATTCTTTCATAGAACTATGATACAATACACTACACTGCTAAATTGACCAATGCCCACTAGTGGGGTTCGGGGGAGGGGGAGCTCTCTTACGCTACGTGTTAGTTTGACTGCACCAGCCACAGAGTGTGGTTGTGTTGTTTGTCGCTGTCACACGTCATCTTATGTGCAGTGACAAATGTGCTGAGGCTGATAAATCTTGCATTCTGCTTCGTTATCATGGCTTCTACTAGTCAAAGACGTACATCCTCTCTTGTCTGGAAGTATTTTGACATAGATGAAAATGACGAGTCTAAAGTAGTCTGCAAAGAATGCAAGAAATTATTGTCACATGGAAGAAAAGGGGGGAAATCTTTTAATACAACAAATCTTAAAAAATGCCTGCAAAGCAAGCACAAGGAGAAGAATGAAGAATTAAATAAAGAAGCAGCTCAAGTTAAAGAAGAAGAAGAGAGGCTACAGAACAAGAGGAAACTGGAGGGATATTTCAACTAGTGCTTGCATAATACCGAAAATTTTCAATACTGGTATTTGGAGGCAATTATGCTAATCCCGGTATTGATACCGGTATTATGAAAAAAATAATTTATTTTGATTTATTATGGTGCCACCCTACCAACCCTCCCACAAGTCTGAGGGACTTGCAGTACTCACCATATTTACTATAAATTAATGACCCAACTCCAAATAGATGGCATTCTATTCGAAAAAGTTTATACAGTAAATTACTAAATTGTAATAAAAATATTATTTGAATTTTTTTTTAGCATATTATTATACAACTACTGGGGTAGATAGAAATTATTAGTATCTAAATATTTATTTCTTAGTTTGATTTTGAAAGTATGCTTTGAGGAAACAAAGAGCATCTAGGGATTGTTCAGATAGACTTGATCTCAGTTTCGTCAGAAATAGGCCTGCAGCAGAAAAGGCTCTTTCTGATTCTGCACTTGTAGGTTTAATTGAAAGCAGTGCCTTGTACAGCTTCTCTAAATTCTCACTTCTCTGTAAAGTAACTTCCAAGCTTTTAAATTCATTAGTAACATCAGAATCAATGGAATTTTTTTTAGATGGCACTTTTCCTAGTTTGTCCATTTCTTGCATGTATTCACTCAGTAATGAATCTGCTTCCACTTCAGTCTTATTTGTAGCTACATTTTCAGGGTTACATGGAAATTCCTGTTCTTCCATTTCTATCTCCAAATCAACCACATTCTTAGGGAAAAGTCTTTTATGGAGCCTTTCTGCAGTTCTTTTGAGAACTAATTTTGATGGAACAGAAAAACTTTCCTCTTCTTGAACTTTTAAAACTTTGGGATTATGAAGATATTTGATTAAACCTACAATGTCTTGCTGTCTTCTTGAAATGTAACGATTTCTAAGACAATCTTTTAACTCTTTTGCTATTGGATTATTTTTTTCTCCTAGTTTCTTTGAAATAAATTTCATTGATGATTCAGCTGTCAGGAGTGATGCATCTTTCGAGCATAACCCTTTAAGAATTATTTCAACAGGATGTAAGGTGTCATAAAGATTTTCAATAATTTCCCACTCTGTTGAAGAAATGGCTACAGTTGAATGAATCACTCTTAAAGCTAGTGCAATAAATAGTTTTCTTTGATAGAAAGGAATAGAAAACGAAAAAAAGAGGTTAACTGCAAAATACCCCAAAACTTTTTTTTTCTCCGAATCCTCCAAAAACAGTTTATTTGCCCATCGGAGGACTAAATTGCCTACATTTTACAATAGCAATTTTTGTCAATACCGAAAACCTATAATATCGGTATCAGTATTATTTGTACTTCTTCAATACCGGTTTTAACCCCTAATTTCAACAAACCTGCAAAAAAGAATACTGGCGCATCAATATCAACAAGTTCTACAAATGAAATTCAAATAACTCTGGATGAAACTTATGTTTGGAAGCAAATTTGGGACATCAACAATCCCCAGTCGCAAACCATTCACAAAGCCATTGGAGAAAGATTGCTACTGACTGCCAACCATACTCTATTGTTGAAGATGTTGGATTTGAAAGACTAATGAAGAAGCTAAAACCTAATTATGAGTTTGCTGGGAAGAAAGTATTTCTCTACAAAAATTGTTCCTGATATTCACACAAAAGTACTGGATAAGGTCAAGACTGCATTGGAAGAAGCAGAGAAAATCAGTTTTACTACTGACATTTGGACAAGCAGCTCAGGTATGGCTTTTATTAGCCTAACAGCACATTGTATTGACATCAGTTTTGAGCGAAAAACTGTTGTACTTAGTTGCACCTTTTCCAGGATCCCATACTGCTTCAAACATTGCTGAGGTGATCAAAGGTGTTGTTCAGGAATTTAAAATACCATCCTACAAGATTCACGTTTTTGTATGGGATAATGGAGCTAATATTGTCCGAGGTATTCAAGACACAGGCTATGCTAGTCTCTTGTGCTTCCTCCACACTCTACAACTCGTGGTTCATGACAGTATTTTCGAACAACGAATAGTTAAGGATATGATCACAAATTGCAAGCAAATAGTTGGACATTTCAGCCATTCAGCACTTGCATACAACAAACTAGCTGCGCTACAGAAACAGCATGACTTGCCTGAACACAAACTGATACAGAATGTTCCAACTCGGTGGAACAGCACCTATTTCATGATTGAACGTATGTTTGAGCAAAAAACTGCAATTGCCAACTACTGCCTTGATACTCCCAACCTCCCTGTATTTGATGCCAACAAGTGGACTTTGATTGGGAAGTTTACTGCGCTGCTGAAAATATTTCACAAAATTACTGTTTGGTTGAGTGAAAGGTCTGCTACTATCTTAGAAATAATACCTCAAATAAAGTTTCTACAAGTCTTCATAGCAAAAGCATCAACTGACATCAGATTCTTTGGACTTGGAAGTACTCTTTCGGCTATTAACGCATTAATGAAGAGTCTTTGAACGCTATCTGGATGATTACAATCCAATACTAGCCACATACCTAGACCCCAGATATAAGACCTCCTTGTTCCAAAATAAATCTAGTGAAGATTCCAAAATGCAAGAAAGCAACCTGGAGAGAGCAATGATAGATAGCATCAAGAAAAGGAGTGAAACTGTTCAAGAGGAAGAAAGTGGACATACAAGTACTATGAGTGAAGAAGATATGCAAGAGACTGCAAGTGCTTCTGACAACATTATAAGTGATGAGTTCAGTGAATTTGACTTTGCCAAGTGCATGGACCAATTGGTTCAAGAGGACTGTGATGATAGTGAGGGAAGTGGAGCAAAAAAATCAACTCCAGGAAGTTCATCTAAGAATAAGAAGCGCTGCACAACATCACTTCTGATTAAAGATGAAATGACCAAGTATCAAATATTGGAATTACAATCACGGTATGGAGACCCTTTAAAGTGGTGGAAACAGAATGCAGTTACGCTTCCAACATTAAGCCATCTTGCAAATAAGTACCTGTCTTCTCCCCCTTCATCAATTGAAAGTGAGAGGTTGTTTAGCACTGGGGGCAATATTTACATACCACACAGGAATCGTCTAAGTGCAGAAAGAGGCAAAATGTTAATGTTCCTTCACTACAACTTACAAATTTTCAATTTTGATTATTAAGAATATATTTAATGTTTAATTATCCATATGTTTCTAATTTCTATTAATCTTAATAATTATTTACTGGAAAATTGGAAATTTTTTTTTTTATATCTTAGTACCGTATCTTATGATGGAATTTTTCATTTTGCAATTTGTTCAAAATTTTAGTTTTTTTGTGATTAAAGGAAGAAAATGTTATCTTTTGTTTTATTTATTATTCACACAAGTCAACTTAGCCAAGAAATATTATTATTTCCAAGGGCATGCTTGGTAGTTGAGGTCATGGAAACTGTCCTCAGCTCAGCATTGTATGGGAAGTTGCGTTCCCAGGGTCCTGACTCCTGAGCTAAACAAACAGGTGGATACTGGATAAAAGTTCATAAAACTATATTCTATTTCATTTTTGAGAATATGACTGTGTTTGAATTTTTTTGAACTATTAATTTCATCCAATAACAGTTGTCTCCAACTTCCCCTATTTCTAATATTAAAATAAAAGTAACTATATTTTTTTTTATAATTTAACAGATTAAGCATTAATCAAAAAGTATCAGTATTGGCAAAGTATCAGCCATTTGTTAGTATCGGAGTATCGGTATCAGTTGAAAAGTGGGTATCAGTATCGGCCAACATCTTGGTATCGGCACATCTCTAGTTAATATTACCCGCTGTTTTCAAGTCTTAGTTATTTTTTGTGCAAACTATTGTAGAAAATAATATGACCAGTTAGGTCAACTGTATGCCCTTGACAATTGGTTAGGTTAACTCAGCCACAAAATGGCACTTTTTGCACTCACCCCTTTCAATTTTGCTCATACTTGGCACAATAGCAGATATACATGCCAAACTTAAATTCCCAAATTATTAGAGCTGACTGACCTTTGGTTACTGAGATACAAGGTCACAAAGTTGTGACATTTTGACATTTTTTGCGTTAAATGACTATTTTCAAAATGGTGTAACTAAAAAACTATTAAAGCTAGAGCATTGATTTTGGTCTCATTTTAAAGCTCTTTAGTAGCCCCTTGTTTATTGTCTCTTGTTAAATATCTCTACTGTGAAAAATAAAAAAATCCCTTCAAAAGTTGACCTTTGACCTTGAATAAAAAAAAAATACCTTCTCCTAAAAATTCAATTTTTTTACATTAACCTTGTCATGTACAACAAAATCCCAAGAAGCTGTAAGTGGCTGATAACTAGTTCAATGTATAAAAAATAAATGAAGTTGGCATCATTCTTCAATTTTAGATTTTTTTTGTCAGTTCATTTATTTAAAAGTTCTGTTCTGATATAGTGTCAGTGAAGACTTAGTTCAACTTAACATTATTAGTTCAAAAACCTTTTTGTGACCTGTGCCAAAAGAAGTCTTTTAAAAGACAACCAGGGTTAAACCCCTCGACAGCCCCAAATCTACTGGAGTAGCGCTGATCCAAAGGCCCAACTAGTATATAAGTACTGTCAACTTTACAGAGTTGACTCCTGACTTCAAGTTAGTTAATTTATTTTTACTAAATACATGTATAAAAATTTATTTAATAATTCATTAATTGTTCATTGTTTTCTTTTCAGGATTTTCTTTGTGATTTCAGAGTACAAACATGGAACATTTAAAACTGAAACAGAAGTGTGCTGATCCTTTGCTGCGTCACAAAGGTCAGTGTCGAAAGAAGAGTTTGAGAATTGTACCACAGGAACTTGTAAATAAGTTTCCCATCTGCACTTAACACTACCGGTACATCACAGACTTTGTAAGCAGTGTAGAGAACATCTTGAGTCCTTGCCTGAGAAAGGAATAGGCACTTTGAATTCAGACATAAATGATGATGATTCTTGTAGTAGTGAACCACCTGAAGATCTTGAGAAAATTGAAAATGTTGACAATAGTGATGCATCAACTTCAGAGCAAAACCATGAGATGTGTACTTTGAATGCTTCTTTTGTTTCAATTGGTGAATCACCCATAAAAAAGAGAAAGCTTGTAGAGCAAAAGTCATATGGAGCTAAAAAACTAAGCAAGGTGACAGAGACAGTTAAGAAGAGAATGGAAACAGTTGCAGGAAAAGAGATTTCTGACTCACAATTTAAGGAGCCATCTGGAGATGTAGACTGTTTAGAAATAATAAATCAACTCGAGGAAAAATTCAAAAATGAAAATACTAAAAGAAGTGATAAAATAAAAATCTTCACTGTATTGCCCAAAAGTTGGAGCATTAGGAAAATTGCTTCAGAATTTAACACAACAAGGCATACAGCATCTATTGCTAAAAAAATAGTTGAAGAAAAAGGTGTCCTTTCAGACCCAAATCCAAAGGGTGGGAAAAGAATTAAACAGGATACTGTTGATGCTATTAAAGCATTTTATCTTTCAGAAGACAGTAGAACAATGCCAGGAAAGAAAGACTATTGTAGTATCATTGACAATGAAAGAGGAAGGATACATTTGCAAAAGCATCTTTTACTTTGCAATTTAAAAGAAGCCTATCATATTTTCAAAGAAAGAAATCCTTTGGTTAAGGTGGGATTCAGTAAATTTGCAGAATTGCATCCAAAGCAGTGTGTTATTGCTGGAGCAACAGGAACTCACTCAGTATGTGTGTGTACAATTCATCAGAATGCCAAACTTATGTTTGTAGGAGCTGAATTAGAAAAACTAACTGCAAATGATGACACACCTATTAAGAATGTACGTCATTGTGTTGCCTTTATGGAATGCAATCCTGCCTCACAGAAATGCTGCCTCAGACAATGTGAACAATGTGGAGATCCATTAGATTTAAAAACAGACTACTGGACATATTTACAAACAACTTCATTGATATCATAAATTTTAAAAAGTGGACCAATACAGATCAGTCAAATCTTGAATCAGTAGACTGAATACAGATGAATATATTGACCAATTCTGTAACCAACTGAAAGAATACCAGATACATGACTTCAAGACAAAGATGCAAGCAACTTATTACCGTGAAACAAAAATGTCTTTGAAAGATGGTGAGGTCCTTGCTGTGTGATATTTTGCTGAAAATTATTCCTTTATTCTTCAAGATGAGGTTCAGAGCTTTCACTGGAACAATGAGATGGCTACTCTACATCCATTTGTTATTTACTATAAAAAGGAAGATGAGATTGCTCACCTTAGCTTTGTTATTATTTCAGAGTGTAACATCCATAACACAGTTGCTGTACATTTGTTTCAAAAGCATCTGATAAAATTCCTAAAATAATATCTCATCCATCGGTTTCATCCACAAAATAATTTACTTTTCAGATGGGTGTGCAGGACAGTATAAGAACTGCAAAAACTTTTTGAATCTTTGCCATCACAGAGATGATTTTGGAATTGAGGCAGAATGGAATTTTTTTGCAACAAGTCATGGAAAGGGACCCTGTGATGGTGTTGGAGGCACAGTTAAGAGATTAGCTGCAAAAGCTAGTCTACAACGACCTTATGATGGACAGATCCTTACTGCAGAACAGTTATATACATTTGCAAGTGAAAATATTGTAAATATAAAATGTCATTTTTCAACCAATAAAGAGCATGAAGAGGAAAGCCAACTTCTCCAAGAAAGACACTCAACTGCAAGGTGTAGTAATGCCTAGTTAAGAATATTAATTTTTGTTTAATTAAGATAATGTTTAATGTAAATCATTTACTAATAATTATGAAATTACGAAAAAGTATGGTTCTTAGATTTAAATTGTTTAAAATGGGTAGAGTTGGCAGTCCTGCACAGAGGCCCAGAGAGCAGACTACCCACAAAAAGGAGTCTTTAGTCTTTAGGCGGCGCGTTAAGTGTGAGGTTGGCGTCATGTAACGTAAAATTTAATTAATTGTTTGTGTTCCTCTCCGACGTAAAATGTTATAGTAAAATTCCGTACTCGCACCCCCCCTAAATTACTTAAACCATTTTCGGAAGTAAATAAAAGAGTTAAAGTGTGTTAATGAACCCCCCCTTTGTTTTGTAATGGTTCATAGTCTCAGCGTGGCTACCATGAATATAATTGTAAACTAGTGTTGAAATGAGTAAAGAGAGTGCAAAGATAAATGAAATAGCGAGTAGAAAGAAGCGTAAATAATGAAGAAAGTAAATAATAAAAGGCGATCACTATATTTGGTGGCTAGCGGTGGTCTTACATCATATTTTGTATGAGGCTTACCCACGTGACTAGTATTTCGATTAAAATTCTTCCAACCTGGTATATTAGCCAATAGCGTTAATGGATATTTTATTTCGATTATTAAAATATTTAAATGCAAAGTTTATCCCGTTTGCAGGCAAATTTTGATTTCCATTCTTTAAAAATTCATTGTGAATGTAATTTCAAAATGGCACATTGCCTTTGACATCCTTATAGCGTCCTTCACAAACTTCGCGCCTAAAAATTTAATTTTTTTTTTCTTTTCGTGGGAGTTCGTTGATTCTGAAATGTTCGTTTGCTCCATTTTTATCGTACGGTTTCGTTACTTTTCGTAGTCTAGTGACTTAAAAATTTCTTTTAGTCGTGGTGCAGAGTCGGTAGAAAAATTTGTCTGACTCAATATTGCGAGTCATTATTACGTTAAATTTCGTTCATTAGGTCGGAGAGGACATAGTTTTGAAAATTTATCGTGCTGCCGAGGACTCAATTCTTTTCACTTATTTCATTCACTTTTTCTCCTTTCCTGAAACCTACCTACCTTTGTGTCTTTTTGTGTTTAAATTTAATTTTTGGGATTAGTGAAAATTGTAATAGAATAACGATTAACAAATAAATTTTATACGGGTTTCATTAGCAGATTTTTTATTATATTTCGATTGCTTGTATATAATAATAGGATTATTTTATTGTTTATATAGATTTACAGGCTTTTTGCTTTCCTTCGCTTCGCGCTATATAGGATTAAGTTACATTTTAAGGGACAGTCGAAAAATAATCTTAAACATAATAAATTGTCAGATTATAGGCTGGCCGTATAGGATTGTGTTAACACTTCAAAATAAGCTAAATTCGTTTAACTGAAATAGAGAAATTGTGTGAAATTTTCTATAAATTTTTGTTGGATTTTTTTTATATATTCATTAATTATACACTTACATATTAACTTATACAGTGGAACCTTGCTTAACGAGTGCCTCGTATAACGAGAAATTCGTATAACGAGCCAAAAGAATGGGGGAAAATTACCTTGCTTAACGAGCAAAATATTTCGTCAAAATTTAAAGCGTAGACAAAAACAAATGTCTCTAGACAGTTTCCTCGTGAAAAAGGATCCAAAAGAAAGTGAAAGTGCCTCTAAAAAATTTAAAGCTAGTGACTGTGAGCTCGTCGAGAATGTTATTGCATTGAACGAAGACGATTCTCCTCCTTCCCCTCAATAACCCTCTCTTCCTCCCCTGTCTCTTCATTTCCTTTGCGTGCGTCAGGAGCACCTTCTCTCTTCGTAAGTTATTTATAAATTTCACCGTTTACTAATTATTTACATTCTCTTTTGGGTTAATTTTTATTAATAATCTTTTCATTTCATGCAATAATAATTTAAAAAACGCCTTTAAATATCATTATAAATATTATTTTAAGTATTTTTTAAGCATGGAACGCATTATCATATTTTACATTGATTCCTATGGAAAAAATTGCCTTGCTTAACGAGCATTTTGCATAACGAGCACAATTCGGGAACGAATTATGCTCGTTAAGCAAGGTTCCACTGTATGTATATATTAGTTATATATATAATTTTATATATTTATATACTCATAAAGTTTGGTAGGTAGGCTGATTATCTTTTTTTTTTTTTCTCTTTCTTTCGTTCATTTTCATGACAATTCCGACATATTTTGTAAAATGGCTATTGTATTGTACTAAAGAAAGATTTCTTGTAGGCCTATCGTTAAATATTGTTCGGAGATTAACCGTTACTACGGTATATGTCTATTTAGTAAATTTTTAGTTATTTAACAAAATTTTAATTGGTTTAACATAAATAATCATAGGATTTTTCTTTAATAAGCACAAATGTTATGCATTAAATTCTAAATTGTGCTTTCCACGCGTAACATTGAATTTATTAATTATAGGTCTAAAAGTGCAGCAGTAAATTTTATTTTTATTTCGGAAGCCAATGTGAGTTACGGTACGGTACACATTTTACGAAAGCTGGATATTATAATTATTTTTGAATTACAGAAATTGGTGTAGAAATTTTTCATATAGTTTCTTTACGTTTTATAAATGCATTCAATTTTATTTTTATAGGTAGGCTGATTTTTATTTTTCTTTCTTCCAGTTCAATGATAATAGTAAAATTTTTATTTGGAATGTAGATTGTATTGCAAAAAGGATGTTTTGATTTGATATTTTAATTTGGGTATTAGAAATGAAAAATGTCCTTTTTTTTAGTTCGAGCATTTGCATAGAAAAAAATTACAAAATTATGTCAGGATATAATGCAGTTTCATTCGGTTAGGGATATTTGTATAGAGGTTCGCTTACAAACAAAGCGACCGCTCTCAATTATGCAATGTTTTGTTTTTGTTTACAGTAGGTTGCGTGTATTTGTGAGTGCATATTATCTATTCTTATTTAGTATAACGATGCAAATTTTGTTTCATTTGGAAACGATAAATTACTGGGATTTTTGTGATTTGCAAACTGTACTGGGGTTTCTGTTGAAGGAGAGAGTTGTGTCTCAGATGTAATTTGCGAATTGCGAGTTCAATTCATATGAAATTTGATGTTTCAAGTTGGAATTACTGTATTAAAATAATTTTTGGTAGTAATATTTAAATTTTTTTTACTTTTTAATAACTGTTTTGGAAAATTATTATTGTTTAAACCTTCAGTCGGGGTTAACTAATGCATTTGAAACATTGGCTCAAGTGTACACTTGGAAATGGAGCCTTCTAGATAGCCAGTAACATTTTTGTGGCGTCTTTGTGTGCTCCTCCTCAAAGGGCAAGAGGGTTCATGATTGTCAGAGAAGTGACAACATGAAGTTTCTGGGGTTCATTTTTGTCTTTTGTATTTGAAAGTATTGATGTGATTTCTGATGGTAGTTTGAACAATAATAAAGGGTGATCCAGAGAAATGGGACCCAAAAGAAACCCCTGTAACTCTTAAAGTATAAGTCCTTTTATAAAATCATACGCATCATTCGAAAGAGGATAGTTACAAGTGGCGCAGGGTGGTTTCGGAAGAGAAGAGAGGGACTTGGCGCAGGACAGCTTCGGAAGAGAAAAGAAATTTACGTGTGTAGGGTCTTGGCACACGAAAGTTTCGATCGAAGATGGTCTACTGGTATTTTTCGGGCAGTAGCTGGTCACGCTGCTCGAATGCTTCGCTAAATATGTGTTGTAGCACGCGGTAGGCAAGCCACGTGAGCTTGAATGGGTGTTTACTGTATGTCCATACAGACATACAGTAGGTTCGTTGGGAAATGGCCTACGGCGGAGTGATCATTTGATTGTTGCCAGTAGAAGAGTCTTTCAGCTGGACGTAGGAAGAGCAGCATTCACCGACAAAAGTGGAGATGACAAGGCGAGTTTCTTCATCGACTTCTAGAATTGCAAATTCCGTCCAATTCCAGCGCGTGGTCCCGCTTTCAGTATATCTCCCCCCCCTGATCCTTTTAGAATTGGACGTCTCTCTTGTTTTTTTTTTTCGCCATTGGAGAGAGAGCGGAACCATTATAGTGTGCTGCCCTGTTGCATGTTGATTGATGAAATCCCTTGCATTCTAGCGAAGTGAGCAGGAGAGCTGCGATTGAAAATTGAAGTCCGTTGTCAGCATGTGGATTGTGATCTAAACATCCAGCAAATTAATGTACTGATTATTATGTAATGAAATTATACGTGAAAGGGTGCGATTATTGCCCACAGTAGTTGTGTTTTTCGTGAAATAGTATGTGCGCTCTTGGTCAGTATTTTATGTAAACTTTCTTATTTTTTTTTCTATGTCGCCCTGATAGTAACTGTATAACTATACAAATAACTGTTTCAAAATGTAAAGCGATCGTTGATGAGGAATTGCGGGAATAGATTGTGAACTTGAGATTTGTGTAGCCACTGTAAGAAAATTTTCCATTATTTTTTTTGGCATGTATAGATTAGTTACAGGTTGTAATTTAATTATTAGTGTGAAATGTTATTTTATGCAAATGTGAAAATTATAAAGGTTTCGGTTTTAATATGATACAAAATATATGTGTGGAATTTGTCATTCTAATTATTTCTTGTCTATCAACTTTGAAATTGTTAAAGAAGAAAAAAAAAAAATTGCAAAATATATAAATTTGTTGAATAAATTTATTAAAATTGTTAAACGATATTAATAAGTTTTACTAATGGAAAAACTTGTTTTCAAGGGGGTGATGCGAGTGTAGTAATGCCTAGTTAAGAATATTAATTTTTGTTTAATTAAGATAATGTTTAATGTAAATCATTTACTAATAATTATGAAATTACGAAAAAGTATGGTTCTTAGATTTAAATTATTTAAAATGGGTAGAGTTGGCAGTCCTGAACAGAGGCCCAGAGAGCAGACTACCCACAAAAAGGAGTCTTTAGTCTTTAGGCAGCGTGTTAAGCATGAGGTTGGCGTCATGTAACGTAAAATTTAATTAATTGTTTGTGTTCCTCTCTGACGTAAAATGTTATAGTAAAATTCCATACTCGCACCCCCCCTAAATTACTTAAACCATTTTCGGAAGTAAATAAAAGAGTTAAAAAGTGTTAAAAGAGTGTTAATGAACCCCCCCTTTGTTTTGTAACGTGTAGTAATGCCCAGTTAAGAATATTATTTTTTTAATATAAATCATTTACTAATAATTATGAAATTGTTTGAAATTGTTTAAAATGGGAAGCGTTGGCAGTCCTGAACAGAGGCCGAGAGAGCAGACTACCCCCTAAGGGAGTCTTCTGGCAGCGCGTGAAGCGTGAGGTTAACGTCATGTAACGTAAAAGTTAATTAATTGTTTGTGTTCCTCTCCGACGTAAATTATTATAATAGAAATTCCGTACTCGCATCCCCCTAAATTACTTAAACCATTTTCGGAATCAATAAAACGTTCACAAGTGTTAAAATAGAGTATTAATAAAACCCCCCCTTCCCCCTTCATGTTGTAACGGTTTTCATAGTCTTGGCTCGGCGTTGCTACCATGAATATAATCGTAAAGTATTGTGGAAATGAGTAAAGAGCGTGTAAAGATAAATGAAATAGCGAGTAGAAAGAAGCATAAATAATGAAGAAAGTAAAATAATAAAAGGCGTTCACTACATCTGGTGGCGAGCGGTGGTCTTACATCATATTTTGTATGAGGCTTACCCACGCGACTAGTATTTTGATTAAAATTCTTCCAACCCGCTATATTAGTCAATAGCGTTAATGAATATTTTATTTCGATTATTAAAATACGTAAATGCAAAGTTTACCCCATTTGCAGGCAAGTTTCGATTTCCATTCCTTAAAATTCATTATAAATGTAATTTCAAAATGGTGCCCCTTACATTCCAAATTATTCTGAGTCGCGTCACTTCAAAAAAAAAAAAAGTTCGCACGTCCAAATTTTTTTTTTGTTTGAGATTGAGTCTACAGACTCAGAACTTATTTTAGTCGTTACAGAGTCGGTTTTCCGCTGGAGTCAAAACATTTGAGTAACAGTAAATTTCAGAGTCGTTTGTTTCTGAATTCGTTAGCTTTCGTTCATTAGGTCGGAGAGGACATAGTTTGAAAATTTATCATGCTGCCTGAGGACTCAATTATTATTTTTTTTCGTCTCTTCCACTGTTATGCCTGTTTCAGCTTACCTTTTTACTTTTTGTTTAAAACTTTTGGAATTAGTAGTAATTGTGATATAATAATAATAACGATTAATAGAAAAAATTTGTACGTAAGTAAATTGCTAGTTTAAATACACTGTGATACACATTTTATGCGGTCCTTAAAAAATGTTTTAGCGAAAATTTGTACCGATTGTAAAACATTTCATGAACATGAAAAATTTTCTGGGTTTCATTAGCAGATTTTTGATTATATTTCGATTGGTTGTACATAAATTATAATGATAGGCTTATTTTAAATAATTGTTTATATAGATTTATGGGCTTTTTGCTTTGCTTCGCTTCGCGCTAAAATAGGATTATGTTACATTTTAAAGGGACAAATCGAAAAATAATCTTAAACATTAAATTTGTCAGATTTGGCCGTATAGGATTGTGTTAAATTTCAAAATAAGCAGAATTCGTTTAACTGAAATAGAGAAATTGCGTTGTGAAATTGTCTATAAGTTTTTTTTAATTTTTTTTATATACTCATTTTTTTATATACTCATTAATTATATACTTACTTATTAACTTATACATATATATTAGTTATATATATAATTTTATATATTTATATACTCATAAGGTTTGGTAGGTAGGCTGATTATCTAATTTTTTTTTTCTCCAATTCTTTCGTTCATTTCACAATTCCGACATATTTGGTAAAATGGCTATTGTATTGTACTGAAGGATTTCTTGTAGGCCTATCGTTAAATATTGTTTGGAGATTAACCGTTACTACGGTATATGTCTATTGAGTAGTAAATTCTTAGTTATTTAACAAAATTTTAATTGGTTTAACATAAATAATCATAGGATTTTTTTTATAAGCACAAATGTTATGCATTACGAAATTTGGATATTATTATAATTTTTTAAGAATTACAAAAATTTGTGCAGAAAATTCTTTTCATAGCCTATATTTATGTTTTATAAATGCATTCGATGTTATTTTTATAGGTAGGCCGATTTTTATTTTTCTTTCCAGTTCAATGAAAATGGTAAAATTTTTAATTGGGAATTTAGAGTGTATTCTAAAAAGGATGTTTTAATTTGATATTTTAATTTGGGTATTAGAAATGAAAAATGTCCTTTTTTTTCGTTCGAGCGTTTGCATGGAAAATATTACGAAATTATGTTAGGATATAATGCAAGTTCATTCGGTTAGGGATATAGAGGTTCGCTTACAAACAAAGCGACCGCTCTCAATTAGGCAATGTTTTGTTTGTTTACAGTAAGTTATGTGTATTTTTGAGTGCATATTATCTATTCTTATTTAGTACAGTATAACTATGCAAATTTTTAGTTTCACTTGGAAACGATAAATTGCTGGGATTTTTGTGATTTGCAAACCATACTGGGGTTTCTGTTGAAGGAGAGAGTTGTCTCTCAGATGTAATTTGCGAATTGCGAGTTCAATTCATATGAAATTTAGAGTTTCAAGTTGGAATTACTGTATTAAAATAATTTTTGGTAGTAATATTAAATTTTTTTTTACTTTTTAATAACTGTTTTGGAAAATTATTATTGTTTAAACCTTCAGTCGTGGTTAACTAATGCATTTGAAACATTGGCTCAAGTGTACACTCGGAAATGGAGCCTTCTAGATAGCCAGTAACGTTTTTGTGGCATCGTAGTTGCTCCTCCTCAAAGGGCAAGAGGGTTCATGATTGTCAGAGAATGGATGACATGAAGTTTCTGGGGTTCATTTTTGTCTTTTGTATTTAGAGGTATTGAGGTGATTTCTGACGATAGTTTGAACAATAATATTTCTTAAATTATACTAACAGTTACTATGTATGGGCGCTTTTATATTTATACTGTATAATTTTGTTTCATGCGTTTTATGACCTTTTTTATCTTCTCCGCTGTAACTGCCATAAGTGACCTTATTGGTAGCTAGATGTGATTAAATTTTTGCCAAATTTTCAGATTTGTCATTTTTTTTTCCGTGAATTTGGCCAGAGCAAATGTGTAGTTAGTGTTTCGAAGTGAACTGTCGAGAAAATTCAAGAAATTAAATATGAAATGATAAGCAGTACAGAAACACGTTGCGAATAAACTTTTTTTTCAAAATTTTGAGAGGCTCGGTTTGGAGTCAACCAAGTTGAATCCGAGTTCCATCAAGTGAGTTTAGTTGACTGGATAGGTGATCGATCACCAATGAGAGAGAGAGAGAGAGAGAGAGAGAGAGAGAAGAGAAACCCAAACTTTAGTTGTATCTGAATTCTGATTGGGGAAAATTATAAACAAATAGAAAATGGCAATTTCAGGGAGACTGATATTACAATAAATTTGTAAATCTTGTTGAAACGAAGTCAAACTATATATATTGTAGCAACATCTTAGCAACTTTTGGGGGCCCTGGGCAGGCTAAAATTTAGGGACCCAAAACATACATTAAAAACAACAAATATTTAGACTTCTTAATTTTTATTGAATTCATCATTTTTGGGGCCACTAGGATGTTGGGGCTTTGAGCAACTGCGAATTCTCTCAGAATGTTTGAAGAATCATTTTACAGATTTTCATGAATCTACTCACCAGAATTAGTAGCAGAAGTTGTACATTGACTCTTATTGGCTTCATCAAACTCAGTCTTGTGCTTGTTGATAAGGTGACTCCTCAGGTTCGATGTAGAGAAGGTACTTGTGCTTGTTCCTCCATGAGAGAGAGAGAGATCGCACAAATTGCAGATCACCTGTTTTCCATTAGTGCTTGAAGCAGTGAAGAACTTCCACACAATGCTTGGCATTGTCACTCTCACTAAAGCAAAAGTAAGTAAATTTATACAAAAAATTATTACACACTGTTGAACTGATTCACAACTTGCAAACTGAGGAAATGATGCTGCGATGGTTACAGGCTTGCTTTATATATAGTGGTAATGAGTCCTGGAAATTTCTAGAAATGTTGGGATAAATCGTAAATACACACGTAACTTCTCAAGCAGCAGGGAAGTTTCTATTTGGAAAATGCCCATTTTTTTTTTATTCTTAGAAACAAAAAACTATTGGTATCAGTAGCTACTAAGTGTTTTTTGAAAGCAAATTTATAAATGCCTTTGGAGGCGGGGGCCTATTTTGAATGTTTATTTTGCCTATTTCCCTACCTTTTTTAAGTTTTTTTAGTGCCTAAATATCTGGACTCTAATCATCACTATAAGGACTGGTCAAAAGAAGACTGGAACAAGGTAATGTTTAGTCATTGTCCACATTGTGTTAGAAGGCCTCATGGTTTGAACAGATTTGACCCAAGGTACATTTTGAAGACCATAAAACTGTGTCCAAGAGTCATGGTTTGGGGTTGTTTTTTGTCCAGAGGTTGGGAGGACTATATTTTTTAGAAAAGGTGCTAATATGAATGCTGAATGGTATTTAGATCTTCTGAAGTCAAAGCTTCCCCTTCAAATGGAAATTCATGATGCTACAACATTTCAGTAAGATGGTGCTCCTTCCCATAAGGCAAAGAAAGTGACAGATTGGCTGATATCACAAAATTAATGTTCTAAATTGGCCTGGGGACAGTCTGGATTTAAATCCAATTGGGAATATGTGGAACTACATGAAGCAGCACTTCCAAGATGAAGACAGGAGTTCCATTTTGAAGCTGACTGAAGCAGTGAAGAAATTCTGGGTTATGAACATTTACATTGAGTATTGTCATAAACTGAGTCAATGCCAGAAAGAATAAAACAAGTAATTAAAGTTCATGAAGATATGACCAAATATTAAATAAAGGGTAAAGGGTATAATGACTTTTCTTTTACCTTCAGTTCTTATACATTTTCCATATATATTGGCTTCTAAGAAAACCATTAACCCTTAACTGCCTGAATTATTTTTTCAAGAAAAAAATATTTTTATTGACATTGCTAATAATGCAATGCTAATAATTTCAAATCACAGCGAGAAAATCGTTAGCTGGCAACTAAAACTGAGTTTGCTGAAAAAAGCCACCTCGGCATAAGTAAAGAAAATTAAATGGTTTTAGATATGTTTATATGTTAATGTAGGTGTCCGTAAAAGGACACTACGGTGGTTAAGGGTTAAAACAATGGTCTTCTATCCATATGCTCTTTCAACCAGACAATGGGAAGTAAATTAACTACTAAATTATATTAATGCTGTTTGTAAAACTTGAAACCTTCATATTTGTCACTATATATATAGTTGTATTTATAATGGAAAAGAACATTTTAGAATGTTCATTCATCTGTTTTGTAAATAATTTCAGTGACAGTTTGGGAACATATAAAATGGACCACAACTTGTTTAAATACATTTTGTCTTTAATTAGTACCGCATTAGTTAATTTTTGACTGATCCCTCCTGTTTTGTTTATGCTGTAGAGAGATGATATGATGTATATTTTTGGTGTGTGTGTTTTAAATTTTGTGAAGTTCTCTCTCATATACATATAAATTTTTTCTTTTCATAATTAGGGAAGTAGAAGACTTGCGAAAGAAGCTGTCTGAAGCTGGTTCACCTCTAAACAACAATGAAATTTGGAGTATTCAGCAAGCTCTTCAGGTTTGTGAACTGAACTAGTGGACCATTGTCACTAGACTGCTGTTGTCATCAATATTTTAAGTCTGATCTGAGCAATAGTTTACTAATTTTTTTGTTGCTTATGCCAGGTAAATTCCTAAATTTAAGGCTATTAATAGTGGTGTTCCTCAGTGCTCTGTCCTGTCACCCACTCGTTTTACTTTTATTTATCAGTGATCTATTAAGTTGGACTTCCTGTCCTATCCCCTCTTATGCCAATGATTCCACTCTTCACTTCACCTGCTTCACAAAGTGTCCTGTAAACAGTCACTCCATAGGACAGCTATGGTACACTTGACCTCTGATCTTTCTGCCATCTCTGATTGGGGCAGAGAAAAACTTGACTTTCAATGCCTCAAAAACTCAGTTCTTCCATCTGTCTACTCATCACAATCTTCCACATGACTCAATCCTTCCTCTTCTCTTAACATTCTTCACATTTCCTTTTCTAGTGATCTTTCCTGGAAAAGTCATATACACTCTCTTTCCAAAATAGCTTCTAAGAGGTTAGGTGTGCTGTACTGCCTCCACAGTTTCTTCACCCCTACTCAGTTGCTCACTCTGTACAGGAGTCTTTTCCTCCCCTGTATGGAGTATGTTTCTCATGTATGCGGTGGCTCAATCCACACTACTGTACTTGGCTGGGTATAATAAAAGGCTTTTCATCTCATCAATTCCCAACCTCTTACTGACTGTCTTCAATCCCTCTTTATTTGCCACAATATTGCCCCTCTCTCTTTACTATCACTAGTATAATGAACACTGCTCTTCTGAACTAACTGCATGCCTCCTCCTTTAAGGAGGACATGCAGCACCAGACTTTTGACACTTTCTCATTCCTTTTCTATCCAACTATTCAATGCAAGGGCTAATCAGTACTTTCAATCCTTTATCTACTCATCTGGTAAACTCTGGAACAATCTTCCTCAATCCATCTTTCCCCCTGTGTATGACCTCCAATCTTTTAAACACAGTGGTCTAGGTATCTCCAAAATCCTGGCCCTTGATTTTGGCTCATTTCTTCCTTTATGGTTGCAAAGGTGGGTGGGGTTCCTGTTTTTACAGGCATTTGCCCTTCCTGCATTAAAAAAAATTCAGATTTTATTTGGTGGAGCATGTTGAGCTGGTGTAAACTGATCCAAAGCAAATGCATTCTATTTATCTAGCTACACCCCAAAATAGAATGTTCACATTGCTTTTCATGGTACACAGTCATAACTTACAGCACATTAGCTTTTGTTGACTACGAAAAGTGGACATATTATAGAATTCCAATACCAAATGACCTTTTGCCCTGCAGTTTGAACATTTACAGAATTGATAAAAATTTATACTTCACATCGAGCAAGATGTTGGGTTTACCCTGTGTATGTGTATATATATAGTTGCAAATGACTTGGACAGTGTGTTTCTCCTGTGATTAAAAGGTCACACAGCAGTAGATATCATTTTTATGTATGGATTTTTTGCGTGTATACAAAATTGAATAAATACGTTGGGAGCAGTGTTGCCAAATTTTATCAGGTTTGTTTAGTGTAGGTAAAAAATTTGTACCTATTATCACACTTCTAAAAACTTGCATTTAATGACAGTGCAATTCAGTACATTTCATATTACATATAATATTTGAAATCTAATTTTATATCCTCTTATTTTTCATCCTCTTTTGGGTGATAAGATCTTAGGTACCAGATTTTGACATAATTCTTCGGATATTTCTTGGTATTGTATCTTTTGTATTTTCTTTAAATTTGCACTGGTAAAAATGGGAATTGCTTTACTTTGTTATACTGTTTTGCGCAAATTCTTAATCCGATTTAAATAAGGTTAATTTGCAGACCTGTCTGATGTAATGTGCCAGCCTTGATTTAATTCCATTTGTTTCCTTCTTGGCGGTTTGCTGATGACCAAACCTTTAAAATTATTGTATGGGTACACTTAATAAATGCGCAACTTTTTTTTTAATTTCATGAATATTTGTTCTTAATAGGTAACATGTGGCCATTTGCTGATTTCTTTTCAAGAGATTGCTTTGGAAAAAGGAATAGAGAGAGATTTGTGGAATTTTGGTTTTCGTACAACTATCACACAGCTTCAGTCACAGGCCAAAGACAAGAAAAAGGTAGCTATTATTTTAGTTTGATACCTCAGTTCGCGTATTAGACCACAACATTGCTTAATTAGGCCCATAGTCTCTGTAATACAGTATTTTCTTTTGATGGAAATGCGAGACTCGTTCTAGATAAATACAGGTATCCCTCGATATCCAATCAATTGATATCTGATTATTCAGTTATCTGATTTTAATAAATTAACGACCTTATATCAATTTCTGATCACAATTTCTGTTATCCAATTGCCTGACAAAAATTACCATAAAGTACTTCCCTAGGCTAGTGGCATGCGCATCTCTACCTTCACTTGGACAGTACTGTAGATCCAAAGTGACTGCCATGCGCATCTCTACCTTCACTTGGACAGTACTGTAGATCCAAAGTGACTGCCATGCGCATCTCTACCTTCACTTGGACAGTACTGTAGATCCAAAGTGACTGCCATGCGCATCTCTACCTTCACTTGGACAGTACTGTAGATCCAAAGTGACTGCCATGCGCATCTCTACCTTCACTTGTACAGTATGGTACTGTACATCCAAAATGGCTGCCATGTGCAGATGCGTGTTTGCTTCTTGCCTGCCACTGAGCATTCTTCTCTTGCTTCTCTTCTCTGATGTGTCAAAGAATGTGTGAATGTGCCCTTGGTTGCTACCAGGAGATGTATGAGGCAAAGAAGAAGAAAGCTCAGCAGATGAACATCTCTGCTTTTTTCAAGCCTGTCACTCTGCAGTCTGCAGCCACCAACACCAGCCAGAGCCATCCACCTCGGGAGATGCAATTTCCAATCCTGCCAACCCAGCAACCAAGTGATTGACCTAGACCACCCTACTGTTCACTAAGCATGCCAAGGTTATTTCTAATAACCTGTGTTTTTGTGTCTTTGTTGGTAAAAAAATACCCCCCAGGAGCCCTCTTCCAGAGGCCCTGGAACATATCCCCATTGACCCCATATTATAATTGCTTTGATATCTGATCATTCACCATCTAATCAGTTTTCTGGGAATGTAACTCGACTGGATATTGAGGGATGCCTGTATAAGTTATTAATGAAAATCAAAACATTTCCTATCTCAGCAGTGTAAGAAGTGCCACTGCACCTTGTCCAAAAGAAAAAAAAAATTATTTCAATTTTTCAGACATGTTATGCCTGATAAGAATATTATTCATAGAATTACTCTATTTTTTATTTTTTTTTAAATTAGGATGAGTCATATATATCTTATAGATAAATAATGGCCAGAATGGATGCATCAGAGGCAGAAATACAGTAAAATGGTAACTTTTATTTATTTTGGCTAAACAATTGGTTTTAAACAGCCATTTGACACTTCTAAATAACTAGACACAACTGAATGCAAAAATGTCATATACTTCTACTATTTCATATGTTTGCCTTTATTTTTGATCACTGCAGCAATTCTATGAGGCATTGATAAACACACTTTCGCAAAAGTCTACAGTAATTTCTTCTACCCAAATTGCTTTAATGGCTTCTTTTAAGGCAGTGTTTTTGATGTAGGATTCCTAGCAGTTACTTTCCTTTTCAACAATACCCAACAATTCTCAATGGGGTTGAGATCTGGTGAATTACCTGGCCAAGGACCAAGTATCCATACACCATTCTGGCTTAGCCATTCCTTGGCAGTTTTTGTTTGGTGGCATGGGGCTCCATCATGCTGGAACCAACCACAACTGTGAATCTCCATGGAATGTAACAGCTTCTCTTGTAGCACTTCAACGTAAACTTTCCCATTTATTGTTGTCCCTTCAGGCATGAACCATATGATGGAGCCCCATGCCACCAAATGAAAACTGCCAAAGGATGGCTAAACCAGAACATTTGGTGTATGGATACTTGGTCCTTGGCCAGGTAATTTACAGGATCTCAACCCCATTGAGAACTGCTTGGTATTGTTGAAAAGGAAAGTAGCTGCTAGGGAATCCTACATCAAAAACTGCCTTAAAAGAAGCCATTAAAGCAGTTTGGGGAGAAGAAATTACTGTAGACTTTTGCAAAAGACTGTGTTTATCAATGCCTCACAGATTGCTGCAGTGATCAAAAATAAAGGCAAACATAGAAAATACTAGATGTATATGACATTTTTGCATTCAGTTGTGTCTAGTCATGGTTTGATAAATAAACTGTATGTATTAAGATTTTTGCAAATATTAAGGCATTTGCTGCTCTAAAAGAACAATAATTTTCATCACAGTACCTATATAATTTGTATATTTAATCATGTTAAATTTGTGTGTGTTCAGGTTTTGACTATATGCTGATAAAATGTCATCAAAATATTGTTGTGATCTATTCAATTCCCACAATAAATTAAAATCTTCTGATCTTTGGCCTGCTTCACAATCACTGATAGAAAAATTTCCAAATCATTTGAAGCCAGGCCAAAAGTTATGTTCATCATGCAGAAAAAATTTTGCTAATCTATTTTACAAGTTCAAAATATAGCAGAACCAGAAATATTATCATCAAGCTCGTCTGATACTACTATGGAAACTGTGTCATCAGATGATGTTTTTGTTGACAAGGAGGCTGAATTGTCAGCAATGAATGAGACAATGGCCATGATTGGGGAAAGTCTGATTGTCAAGCACAAGATTTAAAGAAATGAAGCAGTAAGAAGACACTTAGATATGGTAGGTGAAATTCCTCAAGAGCCAGGTCCATCAAATGTAGACAAACTGTCTGAGCCAGAAGTAGTTGTCCAAACATTGAAAGATAAATATAAAAACCTCAGATAAACATGACCAAATTATGATTTTAACTGTTTTTGCAATATCAATGAGTGTAAGAAAACTAATTCAAGAATTTAACTGTTCACAAAGAATGGCTGTTCAGTAGGGTGCATCAAAAATGGCAACTTTCAAAAATTGATTTGGCCCTGCGTTATTATGGTTACATTCCCTAAAAAAAATTCACATGCAAAATTTCAGGTCAATTGATTAATATCTACTGGGTCCACCTAGCTCCTAAACTTTTACAAAAATGACAATTTTTGGGATAAATTGCCTTAAATTATTTTTTTTCACATATACACCTTTATTTTATTGAATTGAATGATCCTTAAGGTACTATAGGCCTAGTATGTTTAGTTTGCTTGTGTTTAAGCCATAGCTACTATTAATAAACATCATTTGCCATCATGAAATACCTATAGCTATTTTTTCTTATTTTCAGGCATGTAGACTACTTTAATATTAATCTATGTTTCTATTACAGGTCAATTTTTTATATATGTTGGTGATAATAGTTGATATATGATATAATGGATAATAGTGGTAAAGCCAGTGAAGCCACTTCTAGTGGTAAAACTTGTTCAAGTGGTGCAGATAAAGTTGGTATAAAAACACGAAAAAAACCCTGTATATTTGGATTAGGTCCTGGCATCACAAATAATGATGCAAAGATTGTAGGATGTCGCTTGCCAACAAGTGAAGAAGTTCTTAGATGTTTCCTATTTCACCAGCAACAGGGTCTAAAAGAGAGAAGAACTAAGTGAGATATAGCTAAAATTGTTTTAACAGAAATTCAACCATTCTACAATAAAGCCAACATACCAATGATTACTGAGAAAAAAGCATGTGAGAAAATAATTTCGTTGTCAGAAAAGAATGCGAAACAGAGAGAAATTCCATTGAAAAGAAGAGAGCTACAAAGTACAAAGACAAGACTAGAAGATATGGAAATGCAACTTAAAATGACTTTTCCACTGTGGATTAAATGCCGAAAAAATTATGAGTAATCCAGAAGATATACAATTTCTTCAATCTATGCAAGGGGATAGAATTGCTTCTTTTGGAGCTCATGATCAAACTTTAGCATCCAAAATGAAGCGCATTAATTTTCGAAAATGTGAAGAAAATGCGAGAAAAGAAAAGGAATTGAGAGACACTGAAGCTTCTTGCAGTTATGTTGAATTAGAAAGCAGTAGCACAAGCGATACAACTACCATTGAGAGTGAGTCAGAAGCTAATGATGGAGCTGAAGAAGATGGAAAATCCACACAGTCAACAGTCTGTTTAGGTATTCAAGCTATCATTCCTCATGACATTCTGAAAAGACCGAAACTTGTTTCTTTGGCATCAAGAATGAAAATGACTCTGGCACAACAGGCTGCATTCACAAAAGCTTTTGTTGAAGAATGTGGTGGTAACACTAAGGCAGTGGCAACTTCATATGCTACAGCTGATAGAGCAAGACGCGAAGTAGCCCAAAAAATTTCAAGTTCCATTAAAAAATCCTGGAATCCTCCTAAATTGGCCTCTCTTCATTGGGATTCAAAAATAATTTCTACTCTGCAGGATAAATATGTTACAGAAGAACGATTAGCCATATCAGTTGGAAATTCAATGGATCTCAAACTACTTGGTATTCCATCATATCATATCCTAGTGCTGGTGGCAGTGGCCAATCTGGGAAAAACTTGACTGAAGAAGTTATGAAGCTACTGAAATTGTGGAACTGCTCTGATTCAATAGTGAACTTGGTTTTTGACACTACAGCAACCAACATGGGACATGTGAGCGCTGCATGCATAACTATCCAACAAGAGATTGGATGGCCTTGATTATGGTCTGCATGCAGGCATCATGTTGGTGAAGTTATTATGAGTCATGTGTTTCAGGACATGAAAGTAGAAACTTTGAGTGGACCAGAAATTAATGTCTTTAACAGATTTCGAGAAAAGTTTCAGTGGATTTCCAAGGATGAAAAATTGAAAAAAATTGACTTCAATCAGTACTCCAAAGCTGTCCAGGAGATTCTTCAGGAATGGACTGATTATGCAATTCAAATAAGTAATATAGAAAAGCAACATACACGATATGACTACAAACAATTTTCTGACTTAGTTGTGTTACCTATACTTAAATGCAGGACCTAGTGATAAGGATATAACCCTTCAGCGACCTGGTGCTATACATAGAGCCAGATGGATGAGTAAAGCAATATATGCTCTAAAAATTGCATTACTAGAAGATAATATCTCGAAATTACCTTCAGTAACAATCACAAACAAGCAACAAATTCTGAAACTAAGAATGGTGGATGACCTGCTCTTCAGTTTTTGATGCACCATGGCATGATTTGCAGCTTTACAAAAAACTTCTTAGATATGAGGAAGTAAACAAGCAAATAGCAAAAAGTGCTCTTAACATCATTGAAATGTCATCTCTGGTACCTTTCATCAGAGATGATTCCTCTTGTATTATTCAGCGATTTGGTTCCAAAAAATGAACTTTGTGCTATAACAAACCATCTACTTTCCTATAAACCACACAAGATTGAGACAGTGGTTCCAGAAGGCAGAGCTGGGCACTTGCGGTTTTTTTTGCGGTACTGCAGTACCACCGCACTACCAAACCGGTACCGCATAACGCAGTACCGCAAAGGATCGCTGAAAGTACAGCAGTACCGCTACCGCATTTTTTGCGGTAATGCGTTATGCGGTACCGGTTTGGTAGTGCGGTAGTACCGCAGTACCGCAAAAAAACCGCAAGTGCCCAGCTCTGCCAGAAGGTAGACATGGATCTAGTTTTGGAAAGCCTAATTTCCCTACCAATCTACGATTGGAAACCACACTAGCTGACTTGGTTGACAAAAACTAATGGTTCATATTCTCTTCACTACAGTTAGACTATGATTTTTTAATGGTTGAGATTGTTGAATGGAAAACAACAGCATCATTTATATCTTCCAAAGAAAAACTTTTGGCTATAAATGTCATAAATGATGGCTCTGAGAGGGCAGTAAAACTATGCAGTGACTTTTATGAGGCTACAAGGACTGAAGAACATCTTCAAAATGTTCTCCAAGTTGTAGAAGCTGACAGAAAAGCCACTCCTAATCTGAGAAAGAGACAAGCTTCTTTATCATCTGTTTTAGAAGAAAAAAGGACAAAGAAGAAGAATTAAGATATCAATAAGCAATAAATCAATTTTGACAAGTATTTTATCATGAAATACCATTTTTAATAGGTGGAGGTGGTCGGTGGGATGCTTGGCAAGTTGGGTCCTCGTCCCGCATCCTGGTAACTCACTTCATGATTCTCAGAATAATACAAAAAAAAGTCTAAAAAGACAGATAATTTCATGAATTGAGGCTAAAACTTACCTAAAACTAACTATATTTACAATTTTTTTTTCAAACAAAATCTACAACGCTTACACAAGATTTTCTAGTCAAACCATAAACTTCCACAATTGTCAAATTTTCATCTTCGAGGTGGACCCACTAAATACACTGGCCAACAAAATGAACCTTTTTTTTCTCATCACAAACATGATCACACTTTTCTTAATGCATGTTTCGAGCTGATTCCGAATCTGGTTTTATTTTTTTTCTAGCACGTATAGTTATATAGATACACTGGTTTTGATATTTTTAAGTTTTTGATATTGCTATAAGAAAATTTATGGATGTATAGATCACACTTAGGAATGCTAAACAACAAATACATCATATACCTTATTCAATGTACTTATAAATAAAGAATATATACATTATTTTATTAAAAGCACTGTGAGTGTGATTTCCTTTTGTAAATTTGGCCTGGATTGTCACGATACAGCATCCAACAATGGTCCGCCATCATGCTTTCATTCCAATATCCTTGGTAGCGCTTCTCCATCATCTGAATATCTTGATGGAAGCGCTCTCCTTGCTCATCACTCACTGCACCAAGGTTTTCAGGAAAGAAATCTAAGTGGGAATGCAGGAAGTGAATTTTTAACGACATTCGACACTCCATTTCTTTGAAGGCATCAAGGAGGTTCTTGACTCCATCCTTATACGCAGGTGACTTGTTGCTTCCAAGAAAGTTTTCACATATCCATTTGAACGCCAGCCAAGCCTTCAATTCCAGCGGACTTAGGACTTTTTCAAATTCAGTGTCATTCAAAACCTCCCTTATTTGTGGCCCAACAAAAATTCCTTCCTTCAATTTTGCTGCAGTAACCTTCGGAAATTTCCTTGAAAGGTATTGGAACCCTTCAGAATTGACTTTACCCATTGCTTTAACAAAATTCTTCATTAAACCAAGTTTAATGTGAAGAGGTGGCAGATAGATCTTTTGGGGATCCACTAAAGGGACAGACTGGACATTGCTTATCCCTGGGACATATGTATACCTAAGTGGCCAGTCACTTTTGGTGTAATGTTCTATAGTGGCGCGACTGTCCCACAGGCAAAGGAAACAACAAAATTTTGTGAATCCTGACTGCATACCCATAAGCATTCCTATAACTTTTAGATCTCCACAAACATTCCATTGATGACTGTCGTATTTGATTGCCTTAAGTAGTATATCCATATTGTCATGTGTCTCTCTTAGATGGATGGAATGGGCACTGGGGATGGATGGCATTATACTGGGTGATCCAGATAAATGGGACCCATAAAAAAAAGCCAAATATTCTTAATATTTAATTCCTTTCATAAAAACTATATATCATTCGAAAGAGTAGAGTTACAAGTTTATTATGAAATATTTATTTTTTAAAAATGACTCCTTTCAAATGTGCTCCATTAGTTGCCAAGCATTCCAGTGTTCTCGCTTGTAAGTTCTGCATCACTTTTGCAAGAGTGTGCGGTGGTATGGCCTGTATCTCATTTGTGATGGCGGCCTTCAATTCTTGCAAGGTCATTGGGTTATTTCTGTAGACCCTACTCTTTAAATATCCCTAGAGATAATAATCTAAGGGAGAAAAATCTGGAGACCTTGCGGGCCATTCAACGTCTCCAAATCTTGAGATTAACTCGCCTGGAAACGTTTGACGCAAAACTGCCATGCAGTTCATCGTGGTATGGCAGGTAGCTCCGTCTTGTTGGAACCAGTGGTTTTCTAGACAAAGATCTCTTAATTTAGGAATAAGGAAATTGGTCAACATTTTTTCGTAGCAATCACCATTTACAGTGACTGTGTTTCCGGTGGAATCCTCGAAAAAGTACGGCCCTATGATCTGAGATGCAGTAAGACCACACCAAACAGTTACACACTGACTATGCAACGGGACTTCGGTAATATTCAATGGATTTTCTGTTGCCCAGAAATGACAATTTTGTTTGTTTACAGTTCCATTCAAGTGAAAATGGGCTTCGTCTGACATAATCAAAGTTGCTAGAAAATTGGTGGTGTCATTTACCTTCTGTTGGATCCATTGACAGAATTGTTGTCTTCGTGCAAAATCTCCATCGTTTAGTTGTTGCACTGTTTGAATTTTATATGGAAAGAGCATTAAATTTTGCTTGAATATACGGTGTGTTGTTCCATATCCAACTCCTAACAGCTGAGAAGCACGTCTGATGCTTATGTTAGGATTATCCTGTACAATTTCATGAGTTCTGTTAATGATCTCGTCTATCCTTGCTGTGCGCACTCTTCCAGTTGGTTTTCTTTTTCCAATGCTGCCAGTTAGGGAAAAATTTCTGACACACCGACGGATTACTTTCTTAGAAGGTGATTTTGACATCTGAAAATTTGTCTTGAAAGATCTTTGAGCTGAAACTACACTTCTTCCATGCTCATAATATTGCTCAGTTATGAAACGCAGCTGTTCCACAGTCCATGCAGTCATCTTGAAGGGTTAGTTTTAACTAATACTTTTATTTTGTTTTGTATCTTATCTTGTCTTGTATTGTCAAAACCTATACAATCCTGTACAAACTTGTAACTATCCTCTTTCGAATGATGCATATGATTTTATAAAAGGACTTATACTTTAAGAGTTACAGGGGTTTCTTTTGGGTCCCATTTCTCTGGATCACCCTTTATTACCATTATGCAAAAGAACTGCTTTCAGGCTTCTCTGCGACGAATCAATAAAGAGGCACCACTCAGATGCCACATACGTCTGAGATATGGCTGTAAATAGTCCATTGATGTCATGGCAATAACAGAGAGGACCGTCTACTGAAAAGAATGCTGTTAATTCAAAATTCCGCTTTTGGTAGTAACTAATACGAACATTGTTCTCAAGTAAATTGTTCTCCTTTAGTCTTGAGGTGAGAAGCTCTGATTTCTCTTTAGACAGCGATAAGTCTCTAACAAGATCATTCAACTGTCCTTGGGTTAACTTTTTAGGCTCTAAATGTCTACCTTCAAAAGTGTACTCTGGTTCTGTAGATGGTCTGGAAATGGCAGTTGCACCTTCATCACTTTCCATGTTATCTATGATAGAATCTAGCCTATCACTTGGGGGAATTGGAATGGGCTATGTTTCATCATGTTTTACTGGTCTACGTGCTGAATCCAAGTTTGGATATACAATCTGGTGTTTGTTCTTGGCAGAAAACCCCATTAAGTTCACACTACAAAAATAACAGTCTTCATGATGATCTCTCGGCTCCCTCCATATCATGGGTATGGCAAATGGCATTGAAGCTTTCTTTTTGTTAAGACAATCACGTAATCCATTTGAACAGCCAGAACAGATTTGATGTGGCGCCCATGGTTTATCTTGGTCACCTAGATGGCAACCAAAGTATAGCTTGTATATTTTCTTAATGTCGGTTGTAGTACTTCGTCGCTGTGTTTTAGTTGTCAACTGGCCGCATACGAAACAGAACTTGTCGGGGTCATTCTTACATTGTCGAGGCATGTTGACTGACCTGAGCAAACTATAAATTCAAAAAAAATGTACACCAACTTGACACAACAAGTTCTTGGACTGGACTGATCTTTTGACACACAAAGCACGGCGTTGTTGCCTGAATCACAATGCTGCTAGACGTAAAAGCTCACACCTGAAATACATAAGATGTATAATTAAGATAATTGAAATAAATAAGATGAATAAACTAAAAAAACACAATAAAATAAACACAATCAAATGTTGAAATATTAGTATTTTGCCTATTTAAAATGGTTAAATCTGTGTAGTTATATATATGCCTTCATCTTGAAAACTATATGTGCCAGAAAAAATCTGAATGTAGTTTTGGAATCAGCGTGAAAAATGCTATCCAGCCACCACAAATTTTACTCTGATGAAAAATCTTTGTTGACCAGTGATATTGTCAGAACAGCTTGAAACGTGGACACTGAAGGTTTGTTGGAGATTGTAACCATAATATCATATGGCCGAATCAATATCCAAAGTTTGAAATTTCACCCCTTATAGGCTGATGCACCCTGCAGTGTTCAGGCTCAGCAGCTTGCAAAAAAAAAAAAAAGGTGGGGGGGTATTGTCGTCACTGAATCCAAAGATGGGGAAAGAATTGCCACTGGAAGTAACTAACACTGTTAAAGAGTTTTTTAGAAATGATGAAATAAGTAGACAAATGGCAGGCAAGAAAGACTGCATAACAATAAAAGAAAATGGTGAATGAAAAAAATATCAAAAGAGGTTAGTTTTATGTAATCTAAAAGAAGCATATCAACAATATAAGTTTGTTTCCAGCTCTCTCTACAGGATTTTCAAAATTTGCGATGCTATGCTCCAAAGAATGTGTTTTGGCAGGAGCAAGTTGGACACATAGTGTGTACATCTGCACAATTCATCAGAATGTTAAGTTAATGATGATAGGTTCTAGAATGGCAGAAATTACCAGTGAGGAAGAAACTCCATTGAGTAGTTACCACTGCGCTTTAGCCAAAATTATTTGTAACAAAAGTCAACCTTCTTGCTATTTAGGAGAGAGTGATCAATGCCCTCAACCTGATTCATTAAAGGAAACTCTTCTTACATGTTATGAAGAAAAAGGTACAGTATTGATGAAATCCAGTACAAACAATAGACAACAACAGATTGATCTCAGCTGGACTGTGTTATTCAAAATTTAGAAGATTTCCTAGATACCTTTATTTCTCGACTAACTCAACTAAGGCATCATGATTTCATTGCCAAACAACAAGCCAAGCATTTAGAGAAAAAAGAAAAAATGAACTGGATGAAAGCAATTTTTAGGTGATTGGGGACTTTTCCGAAAACTTCTTTTGTAGTCCAAGATTGTTCTCAAGGATTTCACTGGAATAATTGCCAAGCGACTCTTCATCCATGGGTTTATTATTACAAAGAGCAAGAAAAAGTAAATCACAGCTCTCTAACTATTATCTCAGAGTGTAATACACATGATACTGTTGCAGTGCATCTATTCATAAAAGTTTCAATAAATCATCTTGAGTCAAATTTTCGCTCACTAAACAGAATTATATATTTTACCGACGGATGCAAAGGTCAATACAAAAACTGCAAAAACTTTTTAAATTTATGCTGCCACCATGAAGAATTTGGAGTTAAGGCTGAGGCATTTTTTTGCTACTAGCCATGGCAAGGGACCATCGGATGGTGTTGGAGGAACCATCAAAAGGGAAGCATTAAAAGAAAGTCTTCGTAGGCCATATGAAAATCAAATTCTGTCCCCAAAGGATCTTTTTGATTTCTGTTCCTTAAAATTGACTCAAATGTCTTTTAGCTTTGCAGCACAAGAACAATACTCAAATGAGAGAGAATTTTTAGATCCAATTTTATCAAAAGTGAGAACCATACCAGGAACTCAAAAATTATATTCATTCATACCACTGACAAAAAAATATTTAGAAGTACAAATGTACAGTGCCTCAGTTGAAAGTCGAAAGGAATTTACTTCCCCCCCCAACAAGCCACTCAATTAATTGAAAATGTCACAGGATATATAACAGTGGAGTATGATAACCACTGGTGGATTGGGTGTGTGATGGTGGAAACATATCCTGGTGAGGGTGAAGTGAAAGTAAACTTCCTTCACCCTTGTGGCCCAAACAAGTCATTTACTTATCCTGAAAATCCTGATATACTTAGAGTAGATTTGTCCGACATCTTCACAATCATAAACCTAACGACAGCTACTGGAAGAACATATACAATCACAAAAAAGGAAACCAGTGAAGCCAATATGATCCTGAAAAAGCGTTATCTTAAAAAGTAATCAAGAAACTGGATACAAACTTATTGTCAAAAACATATAATCAAAAACTTACAACTGCATGGAAAATGTGAGTACAGTATTGCTATTTAAATTGCTTATTGACATGTATGCCTATATACTGTAACTAACTATATTTTAATAATTACACTTATGAATACAGTTCTAAGTATTAGTCTATCTTAAATTGTACAGCTTCCTACTATTAAATTATTATTAAATATCAGAAATCCCTCTAACCCTCTAGTCGTTAGAGCCTGTGACTGTGAATAAATGGTCCTGGGTTAGAATCCTAGTAGCTTAGAGGTTAGAAAATTTATTTTCTCCACAAGCGTGTGCCTGATGCCTATGCTTGTTTCTGCCATACAGTAGAATATATAAGATCTCTAAACTAATACAGAATGAAAAAAAAAACCTGTTTTGGCACCCTGCATAGTATCTAGGCCTAGGTCCTTCGGAAGTTGGAACAAGGTACACACCTAGGCCTTGGGAGGTAACTGAGGGGTTTAACTACCTACTGTGCTAATTAATTTTTTAAACAATTCCTTATGATAATTTTACTTAAATTTTTAATTGGTATAAAATTTATATTTTTCAGGTTCAGCACAGCAATATGAAGTGTTAATTCATCAGAAATACCTGTATAAGTTAGTCATTGTTCACTGTTCAAACTTCAAATACCTAAATTTGAAGTTATTTTTAACTGCAAAAATTATATAGGATTTGTGATAAAAATTATTGATACTTTTAGAGAACCAAATAATTTGTTTGTAAAAATCTTGATGCTTACCTATAGGTATATATCAAATCATGTATATAGCTATATTATAATATGTATATGTATATATATATATATATATATATATATATATATATATATATATATATATATATATATAATATATATGAACTATTTGTGAAGTTATCTTAAATAAAATGCTCAAAATTTTCAACATGCACAATTTCAAATGCTTGTGAAAAGCAAACCCATGGAGATCCCACTCCAATTTTTTGCTTGAATATGCTTCATCTAAAGGTCTTTACTTATGCCAATTTTCATGACCTTGAATTTTGAACTCTGACCTGAGGTCAAGGTCAAAGGTGAAATATAAATGCAACTTTTTTTAATGGAATGTACACACACACACACACACACACACACACACACTGTGCATAAAATTAAAGTTATTCTGATGTCTTTTCTGAGCATTTTGACACCAAAATCATTAAAATCCAGCCATTAGATCCTGAGTTATGACCTTTCAAAATCACAAGGTTACGTTGCTGACCCCAAATTTATGGGGGTCATTATTCCCAAACTATTTGACCCAAGTTGCTAAAATTTGGTCACACTTCATTACTCATCATACCCAACTACCACACCAAAAATCATTAAAATCAGTGAGATGCGTGGCAGAAATCACCAAAAAGTGTACACATTTGACGTGGAATGCCTCACCAATTGTTTAGCCAAAATAAATAAAAGTTACCATTTTACTGTATTTCTGCCTCTGATGCATCCATTCTGGCCATTACTGTATATGTATATATGTATGCTTTATTGCAGGGTAGCAATGAAGCAAAAGATGTTTTAAACTGGTTCTTGAATGCTGCAAGTGGCTTTTATCTTCAACTTCTGAATCAGATTTGCTCTGTGAATTCTCTTGACCTTGTATTCCGAAGGTTTGCACAGTAACCTTACTTTTAGCACTTAGTATATTTCATCATTGTAGCAATTTAAAGAATTAAGATAGGCCTCATAAAATTGGATTAATAAAGTTTTAATTTCATTTTGACTCCTCTTTTATAGTTATGTATTGATGAATTGTGTAGGCCTAATTGTCTTTTAGCCATATTGTAACAAGGCTAGAATAATTTCACTGTTGTTACTCAGTATTTTAGGTATATGGAAGGTGAATAGTTTATTGGGTAACTTTATGATAGGGTGTTGGGTTAGCCCTGTTCAAAAATCAACTTTTTCTTATTTTCATAGGTTTCTGTACTTTTCCCATGCTTTTTGACCTGAAAAGGCCGAAAATCACAACCATTTTGACCTAGGTTGTTGGAAAGCATTGCCACATGGAGCTTTAAGTTTTCTGCCTTGAAATCGGCCAAAAGCACCAGTTCCCGGGTCCCTTGAATCATGTTTTGCACTATAACTTTTTATCTAAACAAGATAGAGCAACAAAATAGGCACCAAATTAAAGTGTTTTTAATCCTCTTTCTAACTTATACAATTATGATAGTCTTGGAACAAGAAATGGCACATTGGTACATACAAAGATTTCAGAAATATCACAAAATTCGTTTTCTCACACTCAAGGCAGACAAGGTGCCTTATTCATGACACAAATTTGAGATTAACATTTTGTCACAAGTCTAATCGATCAAGAAGTGAAAGCATTACATGATGATTAATTTCATAATGACATTTACACAGTCAGTTGTTGAGAGTTTGTTTCTTGAAGCTGTCAAAGCGGCGTCTGTTGAACTCCACAGCTTGAAGGAGATAGTTCCTTTGATTGGCATCTGTTGTTATGACATTTGCAAAGTCGCTCATCATCTTGACACCATGTTCAGCAATGTCATTCACCGCTTTCAGATTCTTAACATAGTCCAACGCTTTTCTGTAGTCCATTCTGTGGCCAAGACGTGACAGGTTCCAGAAGCCACTCGGATCCAATGTTCAGTGTGTCCAGCAGGAAATGTGATTCTGGGCCAATGAGATCAACCAGGGTGGTCTTAGCTGTGACACTCTGGAATAGAGGCTTTCCTGTTCTGAAGCTGTCTGGCTTCTCAGTGGCATGTAACTGGGCAGCAATGTCGTGCTTCAATGTGTCACTCAATCTACTGCTGAACAGGGCAAATGGCACGACTTCCTGCGTCAGGTACCATTTGTGGTTTTCCATCTTATTAAGTACTGCATCAGCAAGCTCTGGGTCAGTTTTCTTGTACTTCAACATGTCCTGGATTAGACTTAGATCATTCACGGGAGCATCTGCAGCAGACATTGACATCATCCATACAGGAGTGTAGAACAGCGCAAGGAAGGTGTCGAGTCTTTCCAGCTTTGATACAGTGTCTTCGTTGTACTCAAGTTGATCTGCAAACATCAGCATTTTCATGGAGTACAGGTTTCTGGCCATCCATCTGGCCTGATGAATGGCGCCTGGTCGACTCCAGTGAATACCTCGAGGAGGCATTCCTCCAAGAACAATGACTGTCAGTTCAGCCATTTCCCTGTAGTCGGCTCTTGGAAGCCTTTCTGCTGTTAGAATGTCTTGGAGTATTTCTTCACTGTTCTTCTTCTTTTCCTTCAGCCATTTGCTGTTGATAGCCAGCATCTTTGGGTTTTCCTTGGACAAGTCCGTCCAAACATCCTTCAGATGCTCAAACCAGGGATTATCTGGCCCCTTCACCTTCCCAAACAGCTTCTCCCAAATTGCTCCTACTAGGATTTCCAGGATGTGATGTCGACAGGCCAGATAAAACACCTTTTTGTTCAGCATTTTCTCTAGCAGTTTGGCAGCTCCTCTGTGAACTCCACTGTTACTGGATGTAGTGTCAAAAACAAGGGCAGTAACATTATCCGTAAGTTCCCATGTCTCCAGTAAATCCATTGAAGCCTCAGCCTGAGCTGTGCCAGAAGAATTGTCAATGACAGGTACTCTCAATAACTTTCCTTCAGTGTATGAAGGTGGACCAGACACTAGCACAGCTAAAGTCTCTGAGGTATTTCCAGGTTCACTGCCCAAGACATCTTTGAGCAACTTTCCATCCCAGTGTAAGGCAGCGTACTGTGGGGGGTTTTCACAAAACTTGGACATGTGACTCTGGCTGATATTATACCTGGACAGCATTCTGTTACGACGTGTTGTTGAGGTTGAGATGACGAAGTTATCCAGATCAGCCCCTCCAGCTTTCAAGGTGGCAGAAACCATGGCAGTAACTTGATTGTCTGATAAACCAAGACGATCAGCTGTATTGCAGATGACATCACATTCCATGACCTTCCTTAGAAACGTCAAAGTCACACTAGTCACAGTGTCTTGATGGTGAGAACATCCAGGACGAGGCTGATGGTAATCCATGTCCTCTGTGTTAGCGTCATTGTCAGTTGAGTCGCCCCAGGTAATGTCATCCACATGAACAACTGCCTCTTGTTCTGCTGCAGCTGTAAAATAGTACAACATGTTAAGACAGTAATTGTTAAGTACATGCTAAATATCGCAATGGAGTAAAACTGAAAACTTTTTGTGACGTTCAAAGTAATTAGTTTTACCTTGTTCTTGTCTATGCTGCAGTCTTTCATTCCTCGCTGCTTGCTGCAGGGATCTTGTCTCAAAAATCTTGTCATGACCAGACATGACCTTTCCTCTCAGTCTTTTGGTCTTCGTAGAACCTGATATCCTCATCTTTCTTCTCTCTGGATAACAGTCTGTTGTTCTGTATTTCCTGGATTGCATCTGGAGCTCCTATATCGAACAGGCTGTCTAATTCCAGCACAAATGCTCCTCTTTTTCCTCCAGGGTTACTTGCTCTTCCTTTGCTTTTCACCAGAGCACGATGTTTCTCATGTAGTTTCATGAAGAGCTTCATTGCGTTGTACTTGGTCATTGTCTTGATCCTAGCCATCTGCCAGAATGGGATGATAGATTCAACTGTTTCATATGCAAGGTCTTGAACCATGGGCCTCCCTGCATTTTCTGGTAAATTCTGAAGATTAAGGAAATACTGGAATGCCTGTCTGTTGGTGGGAAGCTGGGAACCACTGATAAAAGCTGAAGGGTATCCGACCAGGAAAGTTTCAGTGAGAGATCTGGTAGATGGCCCAGTTGACACCTGCCTGTGGACAGTACATGGAGGTTCTGAGATATCAACTGTGCGCCCATGGAGCTCCCTCAGCTCCTTGCTTAATGCCATTGTGAAGTTGTAACTTGTAGATGGTTTTCTAGATTCTGATTGAGTTTCTGTTGTTTCCTGAAAAATGATGGATAATTATTATTATTATTAATTATTATTTATTATTATTATTATTATTATTATTATTATTATTATTATTTATTAATTTTATGCTCTTTCATTTGATATGTAATTTGTTGCTCTATCTTGTTTAGATCAAAAGTTAAAGTGCAAAACATAATTCAAGGGACCCTGGAATTGGTGCTTTGGCCGATTTCAAGGCAGAAAATTTAAAGCTCCATGCGGCAATGCTTCCCAACATCCTAGGTCAAAATAGTTGTGATTTTCAGCTTTTTCAGGTCAAAAAGCATGGGAAAATGTACAGAAACCTATGAAAATAAGAAAAAGTTGATTTTTGAACAGGCCTAGTGTTGGGTGAATATGAATTTCTGGTATGTGTTTGCTGTAGTATCCAGCAATATGTTAGTCCTTAGGCTAGGCTACTTTTAGCTAGCAATTCCTTGAATATACATCATGGCTTCTGGAGCCTGAATGTAATTTGACTAAATAGTTGCGCAATTAATCTAAAACTTTTCACAAACTAGGAAGGACAGTGTGTATGGATTAGTGGGTGGTGGTCTGTCCTCAACAATTAGCATAAAAGCTAAAGAGAGTGTTACAAAAAATGCCTTATACCTGTGCCAGTATTGCCTCATTCACCTTGGAGATTTGGCAAGGTATAGGCACCAAGCAAAGCAAGCAGAAACCTATTATAGGTAAGTTCCCAGGTTGTAATTTTAAGTCATGGTCATGTGGATAGTGCTTTGCTTAAATTTTAAGATTCTGACACACTTGAGTCAATTTTCAGTTAACTTAAAAAAAAAAAAAGCTTGGATGTCAAATAGAAGTTTATAAAAATTAAAAGTTTCAGTTCTTTCTTAAGCTACAGTACCTATCTTATTTGGAAATAGTTTGATTGTTTGGGTAGTGTACATTAGACAGTCTAAAATGCATTAATTTCATAAAATAGCAATGATGTACCACAATATAACAAAATATTCTTATAAATGTTGTTGATGAAATGTTATACTGAAAGTGGATAGAGCATTTCATAATTGCTATGAAATGTATGAAAGAATGCAGCATATATGAGTTGACTGTTAAATTAGGTGATAAATAATTATTACTAATTGCAATTCATATGAAGATGTTCAGAAAAATATTTTTATTCAGAAGAAATGAAGTAAACCATGCGCTGTATTTAATAAATAACTATTCCTCTTAATCCTTTTGCTGTGAGTACACAGGTTACACTCGGGATGAATGCGTGGCAATTTTTGTCTCTACATGCACAGTTTTGTTTTTATATATAATTTTAATTATTTTAATTTAATTTTAATTAATTTAATTATAATTTTAACTACCGTATAATTACCTTAAAATTAAGATAATCCTAGAATATAAAAATATAGTAGTAGTTTAGAAGTTTAGTTCAGTATGAAAGATTTCAAAACATTTGATGCCATAATCCAGGTTTGTTCAGAGCAGGTTTTGCGTTGATAGTGACTTTGTGACACTATTCCGTGAAGGTAGCATACACATCTTTTTGTGGGATTGCAACTCTTTTCGGGAGTTACTTTTTCTATGAAATGCTTCCCAACTAGCCTAGGAACAGTCACCTTATCCAGGACTGGCTTTGAAGTAGCTGTCAGTTCTTTTACTATTGCCAAACAGAATTCAAGAAAAGTGACTTCTTTTTTCTTTACAAAATTGTATATTCCAAGTGCATCTAGTATTCGTACTTGAATGAAATGTACGGCTAGTTTTTTGTACCATTTTGTTGATTTCCTGGCCATAGTGTAGTAACGCAGAACTTAATCTGTTTGATCAACAAATCCCATGTTTTGCAGTCCTCAATACAAACTGGAATGTTTTTTTATATAATTCCTCCTCTGGATTTTCTATTCACTTTCTTATCAGTATTTGAATGCATGTTAGAGAGCATGTATACCTTTCTTTTATCTTAGTACAAAAGAGACAGGAAGTCATCAGTCTCAAATGCATACTTTTTCTTTTTCAACTTTTGTGGTGTGCAACTCTTTAGGTGGCCCTTGTCAATTATTTTTGATGGTTCCTGTTGCATGTGTCTTGTTTTCCAGTAATTATTTGTAAAGCTTTGGTGTAGTATAGTAATTGTCTGTATAAAGATGATGTCCTTTGCCTAAATATCTTTGGATCAACCTAATGACTACACTTTTAGTTTTTGAAAAATCATCCACAGTTTCCATGATTCCAGGATAAATGCTGTGTTCTATGGTTATGCCATTTTCATCAAGTTTGAAAATCTTTATTCCAAATCTTGATGTTTAGATTTGCTATATCAACGAAAAATGAGCCTCCCTTTCCACAGCAACAAAGACTCATCAAGGCTTAGTTTTGTTGTGGGACTATATTTTTGTTCAAGTGCATGATGCAGTAGTTGAAGTAAGGTATTTATTTTTCTCAGTCGAGGATTTGAACCACTATCTTTGTTTTTAGAATTATTTGTGAAGTGCCAAAAGGAAAGTAAATTACAGAATCTGTCCCATTTCATGATTGCAGAAAAAACTGGGATGGCAATGAATTCATCCTTTGCCTAATATATATTTATCTTAGGCTTATGAACTATATATACCCATGAGCAAATGTAAACCTATGAATTTTTTCATTTCCTCAATGGTAGTTGGGTACCATTGCATGTATCTTGAAGGTTTTAGAGTCTTAGAAGCCAAATATTGTTCAGCATATCTGTTAGTTTCTGTAACCATTAGTTCAAAAATTTTATCAGGAAAAACTTCACAAAACACATTGTACATTGAATACACATTATCAAAGAAATTTACTTCATTTTTTCCTGTAAATTTTTCTATATTGCATGGAGTTCGAATGTTTTCACCTAAATCCCTCCAAGTGAACAAAGGGGTGTCTGCAACCTTGCATTTTCTTTTTCTTTTTGGTTCTAGCTCGTTTTCGTCACCTGAGGCATCTGAGTCACTTTCCTCCCCTTCAGGCAAATTTCCAAAATTACCTAAGGCAGGATTATCTAATTCAGTACAGTAATATCAATTACAACTTCTTCACTCTCACTATCACTCACAAAATAAAAGATTTTCTATGTCCTTCTGAGAGAGAGAAACCACATTAACTCTATGATGTGACATCCTGTTGGGAACTGTTTTTATCTTATACTAATTTTAAAGCTGTCAGGCATTCAAGTAGCAAAAAAGTTGCCATCAATCACTAGATAGAAGACTAAAGTAGCCATAGAAATGATAAACAAGTGAATATGCAGAATGAGAGCTTGTTTGTAGGCAATAGAGTTTATGAATGATGCAGTCATACATGTGTTCCTATCATCAACTTTTGATGAATGATGAGGTCATTCATGCACAGCAAAAGGGTTAATCTGCACATTCCTTTTACCATCTTACAATTAATTCCTTCATTGTATGTGCCTCCTTTACAAAGGCAATTTCAACACTTCAATGTGAAAAATATATTTTTGTGAATGCTAACAGATCATAGAAAATTCCAATATAGTATATATGATATTTATCAGTTAAATGTTCCAAGCATTCAGTTTAGTATAGTCTTTTTATGTCCCAGGATGCAAAACAACTACTATTCCTCAATGACAGTTGTTGCAAAGGACCTTGGCGCATATATGTAGATTACTAGGTTAGGCCTTATTTGATGAATATTAGGTAATAGACTGTAGGTTAAATGAATATAAAAAAGTAAATAGTAATTTTCATTCACTGCAATTTAGAAGTAGGCTTTTATGAATGGAATTTATACAGCAGGTTGTTTATAAGCATGCGGTAGATGCAGGTAAAATACTAATTAATTATCTAAGCTATAAAAAGTGCTGAAAAATAAATTGAAACGTAGTTCATTTGACACCTGCTTAAATGTTTTCTGTGAATGTGATGTATAGGTTAAATAAATACCACCTTAAAGGATTAAAACCACAGTAAGAAATTTATTAAAATCCATAATTTTGCTTCCTCCCAAATTGTTCATTGACAAATGTCAAGCTTGTTTCCCCACCTTAGACCTACAGCTTAACCTTGGAATCCAAACCATGACCCACCAGGAAAGTCATAAATTACAAAATCCTCTCCCCAACCTGCATTCCTGATCAGCAAGTCAGCATCTTAACCACCTGGCTACTGAGGGTGCCCATTTATCTACCAACCAGTTTATTTATTTTTTTGTATGGAAGGACGAATGTCTGGGTGAGGTGAGTGCCATCTGACCTTGCTGGGAATCGAACCCATGGCCGGTGGATTTGTAGTCAGTGGTGCTAACCAGTACACCACCCAGGCGCCTTATTTAGTGTTATTAGAAGCATGACCTTAATATAGGCTGAAAGCTTGTGCTACTAGTAAATCTATTTCTTATTGTGGATTTGTTCTCTTTAATTTAACTTCTTGTTGAGAGTATTCACTTAAGATATGCATTACTTTGGTGTAGATCTTATAAAATATTTACAGTAGGTATTATATCAGCTACAGTCCACACTTCCAAGTTTTAAAGTGCTCATCATCATTTTTTTCTGATAAATAGCTATAGTTTGCTATACCTATATATGGTTTCATGAAACAGCAAAGGGATTATGGAAGAATATAAGACATACAATTTTTTTATACGTGTATTTATTTTTCACTAAATATATTTTTCACAACCAGTTGTAATAGATTTTGTATTCTATATTTTAATTTGTAAATAGGCATGCTGTTACTGTGGCAGCCACGAGCGGGCACCCGTACAACCAACTTGCCCTTCTTGAGGCTGGAAGGGGTAACAGGCTCACTTCTGTCTTCCTCTATATTCGAGCGCTATGCGTGACTGCTCCTTTTCCAGGAGCTCCTTCCAACCTTATCCAGACTCTCAATAAAGTTTTGAGTAACAGGTAAGTGCAACGAGTATTTAACATTTAAATTTTAAGTAGCAATTTCTGTATTTTGAAGTTAATTATATGAGGCCCTCCTAGAAGTGGCTAAGTGACGGAAGTGAAAAATGCCAAAAAAAACAGTTAAATGTTGTACCAATTTGAAAGTGACATAACTTTTGAAGATATTTGGATGAAATATCTTCAAAAATTTAAAAGTTATTCAACTTTCAAATTGGTACATTTAATTGAGCTTTCTGGTGTGTTTTACTTTTGTCGCCAAGCCACTTCTTCCTAGAAAGACCTCATATTCATTAGGATTTTTTTTCCATTGCATTGTGATCCAAAAAGATAGAGAAAAGCATTTATTTAGAAACTGCCATGCTCTCAGAGTCAATGGTGGAGCTAATCATGTTAATTGCCTCAAACTATATAATTTTTTTTACAATAAATAAAATCTACATGCGAGGCCTGTGTGACCTGCTGGGAGAAAGTATCGCAATGTAAGAACTGAGTACCTTTCCTAATTTTGAAGAAAGTCGTTTAGCTCAGTGTTTAGTTTGCCTTCATTACTAAAAGAATTCTTTTGACACAAATCATAATAATGTTTTAGATTTAAAGGTACCGGTATGTATTTTCCTTAAAGAATAGTAATTTCACACAGTGCCCATGGTAGAAAAAATAAAGAAGGTAGATACATTGTCTATGATAGGCTTAAGAAATTGACTTAAACTTGGCCTAGCTAAAACTAAGCCGCATAAATGGGCCACGTAACCAGTCTCTGACATGACCCACTCACTAATACTAATTTGATTGAACCTAATCATTTGTCTTTCATAGATCAAAAGATGAGAACAGAATGGAATTGAGCGAAATAAAAGTTGGAACATTAACTCGGATGACGAAAGAAGAGTACATTAACCACTTCCTTCATTTTCACTCATCGCTGTTTCTCAAGGGTGACCTTGAAATGGCCAAGGAAGACCTTCCTCGGCTCTCCTCTGCCTTGTCTATGCTCGTTGCCACAACAACACTTACACGGAGTAGTTTAGTTCAGGTAAGGAACGTTGAAAAGGGTAAGACTTCCGTCTTTTAAAGGTAACAACGATTGCTAGGAAAGGTAAACTGTAAAAGTAACAGCCAGGAAGCTCATTTCCTCATGATACAGGGTTGAGTACGCCCCGAGGGTTACCTTTAGCCCGAACAGTGACAGGGTCAATGACCAACTCGACCCAACCCAGGAACCAGCAGGGTGGGAGTGAACCAGAATCTCACTGCTCGGAGCCCTCCACTGTAACCACCAAGATACTGGGGGGTGCCCTAAGTATAGTTTTTGTACATTTAATATATGGGTATAGAATAATTAATTAGCAAATAACCCCTCAGGTTGTCTATTGGTAAAGCCCTGTCCCGTTAATCCGAAAGACCCGGGTTCGAATCTCGGGTCAGACCGTATTTCAGTGAATAAGGCGCTTCTTCGGGTCTCCCTTGGTTGGGGTTGTGGTTCGGGCCCCGCGTAAACCTGTAGGTCCCGACCCTCCTGTCCGTTATGCGATGTTCGGTATTAGAAAGGAGTTTAAACAACCACCAAACATTAATTAGTAAATATTGTACATCATCATCATCACTGCATTATTTGCGTAAACTATTTTGACTTACAGCAGCTGTTCTCTACTGTTCTCTTCTCATCTTTAAGTTATTGTATGTGCAGTTTCGGAAAAAAGTTCGCCTAGAAACTTTCTAAAATGTATAAAAAATTACTAATTGGTAATAATCCATTTATCTTTCGATATTTTATTGTTTTCAGTGACGAAAAAATTTCAAGAACAAAATCGAATCATTACTGATTAGTAATTTTTTAGGTATTTCTTTACTATTACACCGGTCTCCGGTAAAAAGTTTTAAAAGCTGGTTTTCAATGTTTTTCATTGGTTATAATTTTGGATAATGTTAGGTTGTTTTAGGTCAGGTCAGGTTAGGTTTGCTTAGGTGGTTTTAGGTTCCGCCAATTTTGAAGGTGAAATTTGTTTTTCCTATGGTTTTTGATGTGTTTTGTATTAATCTGACTTTCAAAATCTTCGGAAACCACTTGTTTTTTTGATTCTCCCCACCCAAAAACTCCCGGTTCCCACTGGGGGTCCCAGGTAAAAAAGGGTAGAAAGCTTTAAAAGCTTTAAACTTCAATAACTCTCTAACAAATCATTTGCGACGGAAATGAGTATCATTTTTTAATTGAGCACATTGAAACACATTGAAAACCAACTTTTAAAACTTTCTATCGGAGACGAGTGTAATAGTAAATATTTACCATTTTTTATGCTTCTTGTTAATGTTATGTTTTTAGGCGAATTACTTTTTATTTGCTTAATTATAATAATTATACCAAAACTACTACTACTACTCAGCTTTTAAGTTTGTATTTACGCTAATTTTATACTTTTATTTCTGTTGTTACAGATGTTTGCTGTGAACGTATTTGCCTTACATTATTTTTCGGGTCGATTTACTTTACGTGTCAGTGATGAAAATACGAATAAAAAGGAAGAGGAGAAGCTCATTGAGCCAAAAGCGTAAGAGAATAGTTCGTTACGTTTCCGTACACGAGAGAGAAAAAATTTAAGGATTTTTGCTAAACAAGAACAAACAATCTTTATTCAGAAAGAATACATTATGTAACCTATACATCACATCCGTTATGGGTTTACGCAATGTTAGCATTAAGGTCTCATTTTGTATTTTAGTGAAGGAGCAGTCTAATCTGAATATGCCATTGGGAAGCATGAATGAGAGCTTTTCACTCAAAATTCACTGAAATTCATTTAAATTTTTATGAAAGAAAATATAGAAATAGAAATAATGGAAAATAAAATAAAATTACATTTAATTTCTTATTACAAATGGAAATTGAGATAATCTTAGAAATAATAGAAAAAACAAGAATGGTAAACAATACATGATGAAATACCAATAATAATTCGTTTCTATTATTACAAATGAAAAATGAGACAATCTTAGTAACAGAAATACAGATAAATGAGGCACATTATGTAATATAAGGAAAACTTTAAAAATAGAATTTATATAACATGTCATTGTCCGGATTTAAGACTGAATTTTGCATATATATATATATATATATATATATATATATATATATATATATATATATACATACAGTATATATATATTATATATATATATATATATATATATATATATATACAGTATATATATATTATATATATATATTATATATATACAGTATATATATATATATATATATATATATATATATACAGTATATATATATATATTATATATATATATATATCGTAAAGAACGACGCTTGTATAGGAGATATTCCGCGCAAGACGAGAGAGAGAGAACGAAACAAATGAAAAAATGAGGTAACCACCTGGGAATCGAACCTGGGATCTTCCGATTGCCGGTCAGACGCGATACCATTACACCATGGACCTCACTCTTCCAAATGCCGTAATTCTTCTACATACTCGCAGAAACCAATGCCCCAAGGGGGCACCTCCCGCATGCCGTAACATTATATACATTCAACTGCAAAGAACACGCAGTATAAATAACGTAAAGAACGACGCTTGTATAGGAGATATTCCGCGCAAGACGAGAGAGAGAGAACGAAACAAATGAAAAAATGAGGTAACCACCTGGGAATCGAACCCGGGATCTTCCGATTGCCGGTCAGACGCGATACCATTACACCATGGACCTCACTCTTCCAAATGCCGTAATTCTTCTACATACTCGCAGAAACCAATGCCCCAAGGGGGCACCTCCCGCATGCCGTAACATTATATACATTCAACTGCAAAGAACACGCAGTATAAATAACGTAAAGAACGACGCTTGTATAGGAGATATTCCGCGCAAGACGAGAGAGAGAGAACGAAACAAATGAAAAAATGAGGTAACCACCTGGGAATCGAACCCGGGATCTTCCGATTGCCGGTCAGACGCGATACCATTACACCATGGACCTCACTCTTCCAAATGCCGTAATTCTTCTACATACTCGCAGAAACCAATGCCCCAAGGGGGCACCTCCCGCATGCCGTAACATTATATACATTCAACTGCAAAGAACACGCAGTATAAATAACGTAAAGAACGACGCTTGTATAGGAGATATTCCGCGCAAGACGTCTTGCGCGGAATATCTCCTATACAAGCGTCGTTCTTTACGTTATTTATACTGCGTGTTCTTTGCAGTTGAATGTATATAATGTTACGGCATGCGGGAGGTGCCCCCTTGGGGCATTGGTTTCTGCGAGTATGTAGAAGAATTACGGCATTTGGAAGAGTGAGGTCCATGGTGTAATGGTATCGCGTCTGACCGGCAATCGGAAGATCCCGGGTTCGATTCCCAGGTGGTTACCTCATTTTTTCATTTGTTTCGTTCTCTCTCTCTCGTCTTGCGCGGAATATCTCCTATACAAGCGTCGTTCTTTACGTTATTTATACTGCGTGTTCTTTGCAGTTGAATGTATATAATGTTACGGCATGCGGGAGGTGCCCCCTTGGGGCATTGGTTTCTGCGAGTATGTAGAAGAATTACGGCATTTGGAAGAGTGAGGTCCATGGTGTAATGGTATCGCGTCTGACCGGCAATCGGAAGATCCCGGGTTCGATTCCCAGGTGGTTACCTCATTTTTTCATTTGTTTCGTTCTCTCTCTCTCGTCTTGCGCGGAATATCTCCTATACAAGCGTCGTTCTTTACGTTATTTATACTGCGTGTTCTTTGCAGTTGAATGTATATGTATATATATATATATATATATATACAGTATATATATATATATATATATATATACAGTATATATATATATTTATACACAGTATATATATATATCCCCGCAAGGGGGTTCTAAGCTCGTGCTCTTGAGTGCTCTTTGTGCTCGTTTGTACGTGCTTGTTCCTGGAGGTTTCACGTGCGCCCTCCCGGCCCTAGCACCCAAGGATGATGGGGCTCGACCCTGCAGTCCTTGTCATCCTTGGTCGTTTTCCACTTCGACTGTCCCCTCCACCCTTTCTTTTTCCTCTGTCTTTCCTCTCACTTTTTCTTTTTTTTCCGCTGAGATATGCCCTTTTAAATAGAGGCGAATCGGTTCTTCCCGAACTTAAAAAAAAAAAAAAATATATATATATATATACAGTATATATATATATATATATACAGTATATATATATATATACAGTATATATATATATATATATATACATATACAGTATATATATATATATATATATATATATATATATATATATATATATATATATATATATATATCCCTCTGCTTTGTCTGGAGCGATAGGGCGCGTCCGGCTAGGCCTGTTCAAAAATCAACTTTTTCTTATTTTCATAGGTTTCTGTACATTTTCCCATGCTTTTTGACCTGAAAAAGCCGAAAATCACAACTATTTTGACCTAGGATGTTGGGAAGCATTGCCGCATGGAGCTTTAAATTTTCTGCCTTGAAATCGGCCAAAGCGCCAATTCCGGGGTCCCTTGAATTATGTTTTGCACTTTAACTTTTGATCTAAACAAGATAAAGCAACAAATTAGGTATCAAATGAAAGAGCATAAAATTAATAAATAATAATAATAAATAAATAATAATTAATAATAATAATAATAATAAATATCTATCATTTTTCAGGAAACAACAGAAACTCAATCAGAATCTAGAAAACCATCTACAAGTTACAACCTCACAATGGCATTAAGCAAGGAGCTGAGGGAGCTCCGTGGGCGCACAGTTGATATCTCAGAACCTCCACGTACTGTCCACAGGCAGGTGTCAACTGGGCCATCTACCAGATCTCTCACTGAAACTTTCCTGGTTGGATACCCTTCAGCTTTTATCAGTGGTTCCCAGCTTCCCACCAACAGACAGGCGTTCCAGTATTTCCTTAATCTTCAGAATTTACCGGAAAATGCAGGGAGGCCCATGGTTCAAGACCTTGCATATGAAACAGTTGAATCTATCATCCCATTCTGGCAGATGGCTAGGATCAAGACAATGACCAAGTACAACGCAATGAAGCTCTTCATGAAACTACATGAGAAACATCGTGCTCTGGTGAAAAGCAAAGGAAGAGCAAGTAACTCTGGAGGAAAAAGAGGAGCATTTGTGCTGGAATTAGACAGCCTGTTCGATATAGGAGCTCCAGATGCAATCCAGGAAATACAGAACAACAGACTGTTATCCAGAGAGAAGAAAGATGAGGATATCAGGTTCTACGAAGACCAAAAGACTGAGAGGAAAGGTCATATGTCTGGTCATGACAAGATTTTTGAGACAAGATCCCTGCAGCAAGCAGCATAGACAAGAACAAGGTAAAACTAATTACTTTGAACGTTACAAAAAGTTTTAAGTTTTACTCCATTGCGATATTTAGCATGTACTTAATTACTGTCTTAACATGTTGTACTATTTTACAGCTGCAGCAGAACAAGAGGCAGTTGTTCATGTGGATGACGTTACTGGGGTGACTCAACTGACAACGACGCTAACACAGAGGACATGGATTACCATCAGCCTCGTCCTGGATGTTCTCACCATCAAGACACTGTGACTAGTGTGACTTTGACGTTTCCAAGGAAGGTCATGGAATGTGATGTCATCTGCAATACAGCTGATCGTCTTGGTTTATCAGACAATCAAGTTACTGCCATGGTTTCTGCCACCTTGAAAGCTGGAGGGGCTGATCTGGATAACTTCGTCATCTCAACCTCAACAACACGTCGCAACAGAATGCTGTCCAGGTATAATATCAGCCAGAGTCACATGTCCAAGTTTTGTGAAAACCCCCCACAGTACGCTGCCTTACACTGGGATGGAAAGTTGCTCAAAGATGTCTTGGGCAGTGAACCTGGTAGTACCTCAGAGACTTTAGCTGTGCTAGTGTCTGGTCCACCTTCATACACTGAAGGAAAGTTATTGGGAGTACCTGTCATCGACAATTCTTCTGGCACAGCTCAGGCTGAGGCTTCAATGGATTTACTGGAGACATGGGAACTTACGGATAATGTTACTGCCCTTGTTTTTGACACTACATCCAGTAACAGTGGAGTTCACAGAGGAGCTGCCAAACTGCTAGAGAAAATGCTGAACAAAAAGGTGTTTTATCTGGCCTGTCGACATCACATCCTGGAAATCCTAGTAGGAGCTGTTTGGGAAGGTGAAGGGGCCAGATAATCCCTGGTTTGAGCATCTGAAGGATGTTTGGACGGACTTGTCCAAGGAAAACCCAAAGATGCTGGCTATCAACAGCAAATGGCTGAAGGAAAAGAAGAAGAACAGTGAAGAAATACTCCAAGACATTCTAACAGCAGAAAGGCTTCCAAGAGCCGACTACAGGGAAATGGCTGAACTGACAGTCATTGTTCTTGGAGGAACGCCTCCTCGAGGTATTCACTGGAGTCGACCAGGCGCCATTCATCAGGCCAGATGGATGGCCAGAAACCTGTACTCCATGAAAATGCTGATGTTTGCAGATCAACTTGAGTACGACGAAGATACTGTATCAAAGCTGGAAAGACTCGACACCTTCCTTCCGCTGTTCTACACTCCTGTATGGATGATGTCAATGTCTGCTGCAGATGCTCCCGTGAATGATCTAAGTCTAATCCAGGACATGTTGAAGTACAAGAAAACTGACCCAGAGCTTGCTGATGCAGTACTTAATAAGATGGAAAACCACAAATGGTACCTGACGCAGGAAGTCGTGCCATTTGCCCTGTTCAGCAGTAGATTGAGTGACACATTGAAGCACGACATTGCTGCCCAGTTACATGCCACTGAGAAGCCAGACAGCTTCAGAACAGGAAAGCCTCTATTCCAGAGAGTCACAGCTAAGACCACCCTGGTTGATCTCATTGGCCCAGAATCACATTTCGTGCTGGACACACTGAACATTGGATCCGAGTGGCTTCTGGAACCTGTCACGTCTTGGCCACAGAATGAGGACTACAGAAAAGCGTTGGACTATGTTAAGAATCTGAAAGCGGTGAATGACATTGCTGAACGTGGTGCGAAGATGATGAGCGACTTTGCAAATGTCATAACAACAGATGCCAAGCAAAGGGACTATCTCCTTCAAGCTGTGGAGTTCAACAGACGCCGCTTTGACAGCTTCAAGAAACAAACTCTCAACAACTGACTGTGTAAATGTCATTATGAAATTAATCATCATGTAATGCTTTCACTTCTTGATCGATTAGACTTGACAAAATGTTAATCTCAAATTTGTGTCATGAATAAGGCGCCTTGTCTGCCTTGAGTGTGAGAAAACGAATTTTGTGATATTTCTGAAATCTTTGTATGTACCAATGTGCCATTTCTTGTTCCAAGACTCTCATAATTGTATAAGTTAGAAAGAGGATTAAACACACTTTAATTTGGTGCCTATTTTGTTGCTCTATCTTGTTTAGATAAAAAGTTATAGTGCAAAACATGATTCAAGGGACCCCGGAACTGGTGCTTTTGGCCGATTTCAAGGCAGAAAACTTAAAGCTCCATGCGGCAATGCTTCCCAACAACCTAGGTCCAAATTGTTGTGATTTTCGGCCTTTTCAGGTCAAAAAGCATGGGAAAAAGTACAGAAACCTATGAAAATAAGAAAAAGTTGATTTTTGAACAGGGCTAGCGCGTCCCTCTGTGGCGAATGTGGGAATGCATCTTTCTTCGGTGTAAGGTATTTTTCTGCCCTCGTGGACCATTGGACCCCTTTGGGGACCCGGCTCATCTCCTGCTTCTATTTCTTTCTCCTTTCACCCATTCTTTCTGGCTTCTCTCTCTCTCTCTCTTTTTTTAAACCTTGATTTGACCCCTTCCTAGGCCCTTGGGCGTGGGAAGTGGTTGTCCTGCACCCTTGTCGCTTTTCAACCAAACCCAAGCCCTGTCCCTGCCACCTTTCACCGCGCGTTGGATGAGAGTGGCCCCCTTTTAGGCACGGGGACTGGGTGCGGGTGTATCTCCCCTGCTTGACATCTATTGGCGGTGGGACCAAGTGCGTCCACGATTCGCCTTTCCCTTGTTGGAGTCGGTGGTAGCTGGGTGCGCGCGGGGGATGAAGTTTTCTTTTTGTTTGCTATGGCTACTTCTCCCCCTCGGCTTACCACTACTGCTTCTCATTCTCAGACTACTACTTCTCTCAACGCTCGGGTGGTGGGCAACTAGGCCCTCGAGTCCTCTACCACTGGAAGACCGCATCCTGTTGTGGTTGACCCCCCTGTGGAAGCGGAACGCTTGCACTCTCCTTTTCCGTTGCCGACCCCACCCCGTCCCTCGAATATGACCTTGTACATACACACTCTGGAGCAGGGGTCTCGCCCCAGCCCACCTCAGCCGCCTTTGGGCAAGTCAAGTTCCTCCCAGGACTTGCCCCCAAAACCCGGCTTCTTGCTCTCCCCATATGCCCCCCTCACCCGCCGTCGAACCACCTCCACACGGAGAGAGCCCCGCGGCGGACGGGGAAGCCGGCATTCACGGCCATCCTATCGACCGTTGGATATCCCAGTCCATTTCGATGCTACAGCCTCCGTCCCCCTTCAAAGTATCCACAAATTCCTGGTGATCCTGCCTACCTCTGGGTCCCTTCCGACCAACTCTGAACGAACGTTCCAGGCGATCCGAACCCACAGCAACTCCAGCCGCTATGATGTACGCTCACAGAGGGATGGCTCCCTCCTCATAAAATCACGCTCAACCGTAGAGACAAAAGCCCTACTCTCCCTCACTGAGGTCCTTGGATGCTCGGTGTCCGTTTCCCCACACCCTCGCCTGAACTAGAGTCAAGGCACTATTTATGCCACCCGCCTATTGTCGATCGCAGTGAACGAGCTCCTGGAGGACCTCGCACCCCAGGGAGTCACTAAGATTTATCACACTACATCCCGACAGGGAGGCACCCCCTCCCCCCACCCCGCGTCTTCTCCTTACTTTCAATACCTTAATCCCTCCCGGCCGCATTGTGTAGGGTATGGGAGACCGCGCGTCATGCGAGTTTTCTGTCCGCCCATACATCCCAGACCCGACCCGTTGCTTTAAATGCAACAAGTTTGGACACTTTAGTTCCGTTTGTCGGCAGCCGCATCAACTGTGTGTTCATTGTGGACAAATCGCTCGCTCTGACAGAAGCCCCAACACACCCAAATGCTCCAACTGTGAAGGCGCACACCCCTCTTCATCCCGCGAATGCCTTTTCTTCAAGTTGGAGAAGGAGGTCCGAGGCCTACAGGTAACGGACTTCCTTAGCCCCCGTGAGGCACGAGACAGGGTGCGGAGTCGGGAGGTGAGGCCGGGGGTGTCTTACGCCGCTGCTCTCGGCTCTATCATCTCGGGACGCCGCCCTGGCCTGCTGCTGAAACCCCCCTCGACCACTGCTCCCTGTTCCTCCCAAAGGGAATCCTCGCAGGACCCGACGGTTTCCTGTTCCCCCACTATCCCTTATCTTCACGCACCACACCTGCCACAAATCCCCCAAGAGTCTGGGACCAGGACACCCAGGCCCCATCTACCTCAAACCCTGCCTTCCCAGTGCTCTCTGCACACGCCCAAACCTACCGCTCGGAGCAAGCCGACGAGGCGGAGACGCCGGAGCGAGTCGCCAGACCCTCCGGCCTTTCAACGTGTGTCTCCCTCTTCCCCTAGAACTAAGAAGACGGCTCGGACCCTCACATCGCCCACTTCGTCTACAAGGACCATCTCTCCCTACCGCGGAAATTCCACCACTCTACCCCTACAGACTCTGACAATAGTTGCCGAATTAAATGACCCGCCCCCCACGACGAGACCCAATTTGAACAACATCCTCTCCCCCGAGGATCCAGTGGACGCGGCCCTGGCGCAGCTACACGGTGTGACCGCTCGAGGGGAGCTCGGCCGCGCCCATGAGTCTCATGGATCTGCCCTTGCCTCCTGCCCCCTCCTTGCCAGCCACCCTGAGCACGCCCTCCCTCCCACCTGTCCGGTCCTTCTGGTACCCCTTATCGCCACCCAGGGTCCGCCGTGAGACCCTGGACAGGCGGGGAGGCGCCACTTTGGGAAGTACAGTGCCCCCTCCTGGCCCGAATATAGAAGCCCGCCAAAACACTTCTGACCCTCTCAGCCCACGACGTTCCCCTGATTGCCGTGATCCACGCCTCCGGTCTCGCTCGGCCGACTCGACCCCGCAACCTCCACGGAGATCGACTGGCCGACCGATTCCTTCCCTGGTGAACGGTAGATAGCCAGCCATGCTCCTGACCCAGCCTTCACCTTCGCGAACCCCAGATCTTCCTTCACACTCCAACCTCCTAGCACCTACACCTTTACCCATCCCCCTTCATCAACTAATGGATCCCCCGAAAACCACAATAGTACAGTGGAATTGCAGAGGAATATTCGCGAACTATGAAGGCCTTAACTCCTTGATTGCCACTTCCCGTCCGGTGTGTGTCTGTCTCCAGGCGCTAATCCTGGGACCAGGCCCATGCCCTGCCCTACTGGATATTCCTGCATCGCCACCCCGTCTCCTACCTGCACTCGATGGGGGGCTGCCATTCTAATACACCACGCAGTCCCCTTCCACAATCTCTCTCCGGTCCCCGTTACAGGTGATTGCCACCCGGCTTTCCTATGGATAGACAGTACACCGTCTGCTCAATCTACCTCCCTCCCCACGCTCAAGTCTCCCGCGATGACCTGGTGGAAGTCGTACAGCAACTCCCCAGGCCCTTTCTACTACTGGGCGATTTCAGTAGTCGCCACCCCTTGTGGGGCGACACACACTCCACCTATATGGCCCAAACCCTGATTACTGTCGTGACCGAGCTCTCCTTCGAGTGCCTCAATGATGGCTCTCCTACATTCTACCATGCCACCACCTGCACTCCATCCTGTATAGACCTGTCCCTCGTTTCGACTGATGCCCTCCTAGATTTCACATGGCAATCCTCCAAGAGGACTATGGAAGTGACCATTTCCCCATTCAACTCACGCTCAATCGGCCCAACCAGACCGTTCGGGTACCAGAAAGATGGATTACTACCATCGCGAATTGGGCCCGCTTCCGAGACAATACATATACAACCCTGACAACTGCCCACTTCCCATCCGCCGACGAGTGCATCGCATATTTTATTTCGAGTCCGTCGTTGTAGCGGTTGCAAGGACTAGCTAGCATCCCACGATCCTCCGCCTCTCCCCGTGCCTGACGGGTGCTTTGGTGGACCCCGGAGTGCGCGGAGGCCGTGCGCGCCAAGAAGAAGGCTACTCGGCGCTTCTACCGGACGCGACTCCCCATCCATCGCACGGAGATGCAGCGGGCCAGGGCCATCGCCCGCCGCACAATGAAGACAGCGCGCCGAGCCTCTTGGCATGCCTTTGTGTCCGGCGTCACCGCCACCACACCTTCGGCTACCATCTGGAAGAAGATACGGGGTGTCGAGAGGCGACATGTCCTCTCCCGACCCCCGGTCCTCCGGACTAAGGTCGGACTCCTATACGAGCCCAAGTCGGTAGCAAACCACGTAGCTTCTACCTTCGCCGCCGTTTCTTCCTCTGCAGTCCGTTCTGTACCCCCCCCCCCCCTAACAGTAGCCCCTCTCCACCGTCCATAGACAGCACCTACACCCGGTTGTTCACCATGCGTGAACTACAGGCGGCACTGGCCTTTCGACGATCCCCTTGTCCCGGTCCGGACGGTATTCTGTACAGCATGATCCAGCACATCCACACTACCTTACAAATTTTCCTGCTAGACCAATACAACCGCATATGGATAGAGGGCGCCTTCCCCTCCAGGTGGAAGGAGGCCCACGTCATCCCTATCTCCAAACCCGGCAAGGATTCCCTGGACCCCACAAACTACAGACCAATCGCCCTGACGTGTTGTGCCTGCAAAATCCTTGAAAATAGCAATTCCTTCCCGGCTACCCAGTCCGGCTTCAGACAATTCCGCTCCACCACTGATCCCCTCCTGCTCCTCAGCCGAGACATAGAGGATGCCTTCGACAATGGACAGTTCGTACTAACAATTTTTTTTGATATTCAGAAGGCCTATGACACCACCCGTCGGGCAATGATCCTTAGTCAGCTCCGACATCTAGGTCTCGTCGGAGCCATGCCGACCTTCATCAGGGGCTTCCTTTCCTCCCGAACCTTCAAAGTCCGGGTGGGCTCAGTCCTCTCTGACACCTTCGTGCAGGAGGACGGGGTCCCACAGGGAAGCAGCCTCAGTGTTCTATGCTTCTCCGTCGTCATGAACACAGTCTCGAAATGCCTTCCACCCACCATCCGCTCTTCCATCTACGCGGATGACCTTGCGATCTACGCAGGGCGAGAACCGTCCGTCGTTCAACGGCAAATGCAGCTCGCCATCTACCGGGTGGAAAGGTGGGCGACGTCGGTAGGTTTCCGTCTCTCCACCACCAAGTCCAAGTGTATGCTCTTCAGTAGAAGAAGACCCGCAACCCTTCCTCTTCCCTCTGTCACATTATACGGCAATCCTCTTGAGGTGGTACCCTCCACGCGTTTTCTGGGCATGACCCTAGACCGACGGCTCAACTGGGCTCTCCATCTCAAGCACCTGAAGCAATCCCTTCGACGTCCCCTCGCTCTCCTAGATCACCTCTCACACACCACATGGGGTGCAGATCGACGCTCTCTTCTTCGCCTTTACACTTCCATGGTACAGTCGAAGCTGGACTATGGTAGTGTAGTATACGGTTCAGCCTCCAACGCCCCCTCCGTATCTTGGACCCGGTCCTTAATAGAGGCCTCCGCCTCGCCACCGGTGCTTTCCGCTGCTCCCCAGCCTCCAAGTGGACTGCAATTATCTCCCTCTCGCCCTCCGACGGGGTCTACTCATGAGGACATACCTCCGTGCACAGAGGCTACCTTATTCGCTTCTAGGCACGGCGGTTTCTGAACTACCACCCCAGGGACGGAGCTGGCACTTCACTGAAGTGGTCCGCTCTTTCCTTGACCTTTTCAACATGCCCGCCCCCTCAGTTATACCCATTTCATACAGCATCCACCCCCCCCCTGGCTCCTCACCCCTATCAAGTTCTGCAGGGACCTGTGTGTCCTACCGAAGAATACCACGAGCGCCACGGTGTACAGGTCACTCTTCCGTGAACAGGCAACCCAACACCCGGACGCAGTCGCCATTTATACAGATGGTTCCCGCTCGGAGGCTGGTACGGCCTCCTCAGCGGTAATTCTGTCCCAGCCGCTTTCCCGAGGCATCAGCCTGTCCCGCGAGGCCTGCGTTTTCTCGGCGGAACTTTTCGCGATTACGGAGGCCCTCGATATTGTGCACAACTACTCTGCCAGCTCCTTCGTCATTTATTCAGATTCCCAAAGCGCAATTCTCTCCCTAGAAAGATTTAACCCTCCTCACCCGCTCGTCTGTACCATCCAGCAAACCTTCCACTTTTTAACGGCCCTCCGACACAAGACAGTCGCCTTCTGCTCGGTCCCGGCTCATGTCAGCATCCAGGGTAACGACGGCCTGCTCACTGCCAGCCTCCTCCCCACCCCTCCCCTTATCCGACTTCCTGACTCTTCGCTCCCACTTCCGCTCCATATGGCAACGGGAATGGTACCAGGCCACACAAAATAAACTCCACAGGATCAAACCACAAATAGGATACTGGGCCTCCTCATTCCACCGGTCCCGCCATAAAGAAGTAATTCTAGCCCGTTTCCGCCTCGGCCACACCCACATCACCCACGGACACCTTATGGCGAAATCGCCAGCCCTGCTCTGCCCTACCTGCCATGCCCCTATCATTGTTATACACCTGGTAGAATGCCCAAACCTGTCCGCTCTTCGTCGCAGGTGCTTCCCTCTCTCGTCCGAAACTCCCATTCCCGACCGTCTACAATCCATACTCACCGAAGGCCCCCACTTTTCAACAGAAGTGATTTTCCTCTACCTCACCCACTCCCATCTGCTCCATCGCATCTAAGACCATACCCCTCCTACCCACTATCCAGTAACTGACCCTCACTCACCCCCCCTAGTCTACCACCCCCAGCTCAGTAACACCACCCACCCACCGCCTCGCCGAGATATATTTTTACTACTTCCCAGAGTACTTTTATATTCTTCCCCGGGTGAATCATAGTATAGTGTTGTAGTTTTTTGAAAATTGTCGTTGCGGAATGCCGTTGGTGTATCAAAGTCATCGTGTGATCGAACTCCCAAGGTTTCTGGCCGTAAACTCTATCTTTGATTATACCCCACATTGAATAATTACTGTGATGCGATTATTTAGTGTGGGGTATAATCAAAGATAGAGTTTACGGCCAGAAACCTCGGGACTTCGATTACACGAAGACTTTGATGCGTCAAGAGTTCGAGGCGTTGAATAATAACAAGGAACTGTGCTGCGCTATTTGTTGTTCAGTGGTTCAGAGATGCAACGTATGTATCGAACATGATGGAGGACACTTTGAAAAATTTCTGTAGTAAATGATAAATATTATTCTCCATAAGGTGATTCCAATATTCTCGGTAAACGGACTTAAGCCGCACCCTGTATATGCGAAATTCAGTCTTAAATTGGGACAATGATACGTTATATAAATCCTATTTTGAAAGTTTTCCTTTTATAAACAGCTTTCCTTTTATATATATATACCCCCTCGATTAGGTACTCCGGCTTGCCGGGCCGAGGGGGTTCGCACACCTCGTGGGTTGTTGGGGTTTCCTCAACCAACTCCTCGCGGGGTGTGGGCGAAGTTATCTAGTTTTTTTTTTTTTTCCCCCCTTTTTTTTTCGGTATCTCCCGGAATTTCTTTTGTCTTGACTCGGTCTTGGGCCTCTGTCAGTTGTAGTATCCCCCCCATCTGTTTGTATTTTGCTGTCTTGGGGTCATCGGGTGCACCCGCTGGGGGGCCGTGCTCTTGGGACGGTACGGGCGCCCGGACCGCTGCTGCGTCTGGATTGGGTCTTTGCTAGGCCCTTAACGGACAAATCTCCGTAGAACCAATCTGCTGTTTTTAAAACGACAGTCAGGTTGGGGGTCGGGCTACCCGGGACGTTGGGCCTGCGCCTTGAATGATGCAGCGGCGGATGGTGCATTGCCTTGGGTCCGAGGCTGTCTTTTTTGTAATGCTATTGTTTATGAGTTCAATTTCAAAACTTCAATTCCCCTCCTGTTGACGACTCTGCCCCGCCCTTGGATTTGGATAAGACTTCTACTTCTGGTCGTTCATCGGCCTCTGCCTCCGCTGGATTGACCTTAGAGCCGTATGGCCCCCTCTCGTCCTCTGCGGCGTCTGGCTCCCTGTCGTTATGATATCCGCCCTCTGAAGGATGGGTCTCTTCTTTTGAAGTTTCGTTCTTCGGGGATGAATGAGTCCCTTCTACAGTTGCAGGATTTTTTGGGTTGCAGAGTTTCTGTGACTCCCCATCCGCAATTGAATAGCTGTCAGGGCACCATTTTCGCTTCCCGTCTGCTGTCAATCCCGGTTGGCGAGTTGCAGGAGGATCTTGCCCCCCCAGGGGGTAATGAAGGTCTTCCGCTTTTCATCGCGCCGGGATGGTGCTCTTACCCCGTCCGCTCGTCTGCTCCTGACCTTTGACTCCCTTGTGCCTCCGGCCCAGGTGTTCTGGGGCGTGGGTGATCGCCGGTCATGAGAGTTTTCGGTGCGGCCGTATGTGCCTGACCCGGTTCGCTGGTTTGGCTGGAACCAGTTCGGCCATGTTAGCTCTGCGTGCCGCCGTGAGGGTAAGCTATGTGTCCGCTCCGGTGGGCCTGCGCACCCTACCCATGCACGAAGCCCCCGCGGTGCTCGAACTGCTCGGGGGCCCACCCTTCCTCTTGGGACTGCCCCGTTTTCAAGTTTCAATTCGAGGTGCGGTCCTTAAGGACTACCGAATTCCTTAGTGCGCGGGACGCGCGCGATAGGGTCCTTGACCGGGAGCCGCGGCGGGTGTTGTCCTATGCTGCGGCTCTTGGCTCCGGCGGGTCCTCGGGCCCCTCCCGTGCTACCCCGGCGCCTACCGGAGTGGTGCCCCCCCTGGAAGTTCCGGAGGTTGGTGGTCCTCCTGGCGCCGCGGGACCTTCTTGTTCCCCTGCCTCACTTTCAGTCATCCCGTCTGATTCCCTACCTACAAGTGCCCCTTCTCCCTCTCCGGCCTTGGGGTCTGGATCCTTGCCTACTCGTCTCTCGGGTGGGGAAGGTGATGCCCCGAAGGGGAGGAGGAAGTGTCACCGTGGTCGGAGTCCTCCAGACCCGATCATGACCACTGCTCGCTCTGCTTCCCCTTCTTCACCGGAGGGGAAGCGGCGCGCCGCTCCTAATCCGCTCGGGACCCCCCCCCCCCCTATACGGAGGGCTGGTGGGCGTCACCTCCCGGTGCCCCAGCTAGTGTCCGGGTGTCGGTTGAGGTACACCGCCCCATGACACCCTCGATTACTGACTCGGTTCCCACGGTGGACCCGGTCGAGAGGAGCCTGGCCCTTCATGGAGTATCTCTCCCTTCGACTCCTGCTGAGAGTGGTCGGGTGTGCCTCCTGGATCTACCTTTCCCACCTGTGGTGGACCTTTCCTCCCCCCCCCCCCCGTCAGCACTTGTCTGGTGTGACGAGCCGTCGAACATCTGGTTCTCCCCGCCCCCCCTCTGGTGGGGAGTCAGGGGTTTCGGCTGGGACCGTCTCGTCGTCTCTCCCCCCCTCAGGGGAGCCCCCCTCTGAACTCCCTGTTCCACTTTCCACCTCGTTCTACTACGGGTGAGGCAGCTGCGGAATCGGTGCCCCCCCACCCCACCCCACCCCCGTTCGGGGTGAGTCGGGGAAGCCGATTCCGTCCCTGCTTACGGACCGTTGATTTTGCTGCTCAGCTTGGTCCGTCGCTATTTCTTTGCTTTCTCTGCTTCTCTAAAGCCACTTCCCCTTACAGTTCCATTTTGCATTGGAACTGTAGGGGGCTTTTAGCTAACTGGGAAAACCTTGCCTCCCTGCTGGAGAGCGAGCGGCCTTTCTGTGTTTGTCTCCAGGAGACTATCCTGGCTGCGCGGGGGCTCCCTCGTCTTTCTGGCTATGTTGGTTTCCCTTGCACCCCGGATGAGCACATCATTCATTACCCTCGCAAGGTGTGCCTCTTCGTACTTCCTTGCAGGCTGTGGCTGTGCGGCTCTTTTTAGATCGCCAGTACACTGCCTGCTCGATTTATATTCCTCATGACCCTCCTCCTCGCGACGCGGTTCGCGAGTTGGTGTTGCAACTGCCTCGACCGTTTCTCCTCCTCGGGGACTTAACAGTCGCGACCCGGCTTGGGGAGATGTCCTGTCAACTAATGTTGCTGGTATGTTGCTCTCCTTAATGGAGGAACTTTCCTTCGCGTGACTCAATTCCGGCGAACCTACCTACTTCCACGAACCCACGGGTTCATCTACCTGTATTGATTGATCTCTCTTTGGTGTCCCTCGGTGCCTTACTCGATTTTTCGTGGAGGGTGTTGGGGGACTCTTATGGCAGTGATCATTACCCAGTCTGTCTTGAGCCGGTCGGACCGCAGCCGGGTGTCTCGTCTCGATCGAGGTGGTGCCTAGCGCGGCCTGACTGGCCATCCTTCAGAGTTCGTTCCGTCATTGCCCGTTCGGTGTTGAGCTTTCGCTCTGTGGATGAGCTTGGAGTTCTTCGAGCGGGTGGTGATGGGCGTCGCGGAGGACTGTATTCCTCGATCTTCCGGTAACCCGCGGACGCGTAGCGTCTCGTGGTGGACTCGAGCATGTCACCAGGCGGTGTGTGAGAGGAAGAGGGCAACGCGCCGCTTCCACCGTACCCGGCGCACGGACCACTTGGTTGAGATGCGGCGGGCGAAGGCTTTCGCCCGCCGGACTCTCAAGTTAGCCCGTCGGGCCTCTTGGCATGCTTTTGTGTCCGGCAATTCCTCGTCTACCCCTTCTGCTGCTGTGTGGCGGAAGGTACGTAGTATCGAGGTGAAGCCGGTCCCTGCTAGTCGCCCCGTCCGTCGGGACGGGGACGACTTCCTTTCGGATCCTACTGCTGTGGCCGATCGGCTGGCCGGGGCTTTTGCTGCGGTTTCCCGTTCGCCCTCACCTGCGGATCGTCCTTTGTCGGATGTTACGTTCCCGCCGCCTGGGAACGAGCCCTATAACCGTCTCTTTACGATGCGGGAACTTCGGGCTGCCTTGGCAACCCGTCGTTCTTCCGCCCTTGGCCCTGATGACATTCCGTATGACTTTATTTGGAACCTGCACCCAATGGCCCTACACTTCTTGCTGGATCTTCTCAACCGGGTGTGGGTTGAGGGGTCGTTCCCTTCCCGTTGGAGGGAGGCGATTGTGGTCCCGATACCTAAGCAGGGGAAGGATCCGGCGGAGGTGGCGGGCCATCGGCCTATTGCCTTGACGAGCTGTTTATGCAAGCTCCTTGAAAAGATGGTGGCCGTCCGACTTTCCTTTACACTGGAGTCGCTTGGGTTATACCCCCCCCCAGTATGGCTTTCGTCGAATTCGGGGTACTCTGGATCCCCTTCTCCTTGGTCATGATGTACAGGAGGCCTTTTCCCGCCGGAATCTTGTTCTGGCCGTCTTTTTCGATGTCCAAAAGGCCTATGACACGACCCGTTGGGGAGTTGTCATGGACCGTTTGAAGTCTCTTGGTTTTGTAGGCTTTTTGCCCACATTTATTCGTAACTTCCTCTGCCGTCGCACTTTCCGCGTCCGTAATTGGGCGGCCCTATCTGACCTGTATGTTCAGGAGGAGGGGGTGCCCCAGGGGTGTCTTGAGCGTCTCCTGCTTCAATCTGGTCATGTCTGCGCTACCGGGGGCCCTTCCGCCCCCGGTACGTTTTTTCATTTACGCCGACGATCTGGCTGTCTATGCCGCGGGAACGAGCCCCCCTCGTGGAGAGGCAAGTCCAACTCGCGGTCAATCGGGTTGAACGTTGGGCGTCGTCGGTGGGCCTTACGCTGTCTTCCCCGAAGACTTCGTGTGTGGCCTTCCTTCCGTCGAAGAGGCTGGGATCCGGCGCCGTCCCGGCCTTTAATCTTACACTCGGGGGTCAGCCTCTGGCCCTCGTTCAATCAGTACGTTTCTTGGGCATGGTTTTCGACAGCCGTTTGAGCTGGGTTCCCCACCTTCCCCGGCTGCGCGAGTCTACAAGACGTACCCTGGATTTGCTGGGACATCTGTCGCATACTACATGGGGCGCGGGTAGGCGGACACTCCTCCGTTTGTACGTGTCCCTGGAACAGTCAAAATTGGACTATGGGGAGTGTGGTGACTGTGGTGTATGACTCCGCCTCCCGTACGGCCCTTCGGATACTGGATCCGGTCCTCTCTAGAGGACTGCGTATTAGGGTGGAGCGAAAAATACCTTTTTTCTAGTATGAAGTTCTAATAGTGATTAAAAGTTGCATTTAGTGGACGATATATACCTGCCAAAATATGAGTTCATTTGTTTAATATTTTCAGCTGCCACCAGGGGGCTAAAGTTAACCCAATTTTGGGTAAAAAGGAAAAAAATGCTTCTATTTTAGGTTTATCAAACTATTATAAACTTTTATCTTAGAATTATCTAATAGTTTGATTAAGATTCTTAAATGATAAGAATTCGTTTTGTAAAAATGCCTTTTCATATGCTTAATATCTTCAGCTGCCACAAGAGGGCTGAAGTTAACTTAAAAATGACAATTAAGTATGATTCTGTATTTACTTGAAAAAGGGAACAGTAATAAATTAGGATGTCTCTCCTCCTTTATACTGGCTTGAGACAGTTAAGAAACGTTATTTCGTGCCTTAGCGGAGTTACCACCCTTTCCCCAACCAACCTCCCTCTAGAAAGGGTTCTTGCTGAAGACTATTTAGTAATTTGCTTTTGTGTCAAATTTTGGCTGTTTTTTCCTTGATTCTAATGTAGCACGAATCCAACCGTCTCTGTTTGTAGGTCCGCAGACTGATCCAGCAGCGTCTGTAACGAGCTTGACGCATCTCTCTACGGCTTGTGTATGACATGGAAACTGAAATAATTCTGAATGAAGAGTAGTACCATGTTTGATGCATGATTCAATATCATCAAGAGAAACTCCTTTGGTTATCGGTGGTTCTGCTATCTGAAAATCTTGCCACATAATGAGATCTGTATAGTCTTTGGCATAAAAATTTATTTCTGGCACCTTAAAATACCTGATAACATCTGTTTCTTGAATGCATGCCCTTGCTTTTATGATACGCCTAAATCCCAACTGACGCACATGCTCCCTTTCATCAGCTATCATTGCAATGAGAATGTTTTCTTGATTTGCGTAATATGCATTTCGCTGAATGACTGAGTCATGTACTCTCCTAAGCTCTTCACGGAGATACCGGCTTCTTGCAATCATATGCCACATATGTTTAGCACCATATTGGCATAATGGTTTACGCTTTATCTGAAACCACATTGGTGCGTATACCCTAACAATGAAAGTAGCTAATTCTTGTAAATTGCCTGAAGGATTCTCTGTGCTTGCATATAACCGCAGAGTCCTGTTTGCTGTGGTGAGCCCCACCTTGAATGTGATATATTGCCTGGACTCTTATGACTAAGACTCTTTGAGAATGTTCCACTTGATATAGCCTTGTGAATTTCAAGAAGGTATTTCTGGTCAGTACTTATGTCATCTACATCAACTTCACACATGTCCTCTTGAATTTCAATGGGTTTGAAGTTAACTATGGGAAGCTTTTCACAGTCTGAAAGTGCTCGGCCAATTTCTGCTGAAAATGCTCTTGGTCCAGTAGTGGTACCATCCAAGTGATGAAACAGATGGCGCAATGGAAGTTCATTAAGGTGTAAAAGGCATATCAGCCACAGCAATGGCTTATTAAAGGCTTCTTCCAGTAATCTTATTGTGCCTCCAATACTACCAGTGTTAACCACTGTCGAATCACAGCCAACTGCAACGATGTTCCCTATATCAACATTCTTTTCTTTCAAGCAATTCACTAGCGCTGTGCAAATGTATTTAGCTTTGCCACTGGAAGGTGTCACATGTGCAAAGTACAGAGAGTGTGGTTCAGATATTATGCTGATATGCTCTTCGCGTTTGGTTCTTTGGTGGTTAGAGCCATCACTCTCCTGGACTTGAATCATTGTTTTATCCTTTCTGGCATCAAAGTATAATCCCCGCATGGTTTTTGGCTCTCCTATCTGTTGTAGTTCCTTTCTCTGTTTTTGTCTTTCACGTCTTAGCTTACTTCTGTCTATAATATTCCCTTTGTCTTCGGGAGTAACAATTTTAAGATCTGCCAATACTGCAGAAGCAATAGCAGCTGCAGCTCTGTCCGACATTTTAAATCTATCACAAGTAATTGCTAATGAAGGCAGTGGCTCACGCATCTGTTGTTCTGATATTACATATTGAGTCGAGGTTGTATCTTCCTCATTATCTTCAGATATCTCTTCTAGTTGTTGAAGTTCACTTGTCTCTGTTTCGATTTGTAAGTTGGACGTATTGGTTATAGCAGCACTAGTTGTTTGTGAGGATTTCAGACGTGCTTTTTCCATTTCCTTTCGATGTTCTCTTGCTTGTAATCGTCTTGTGTGTGCTGTCAATGCTTCCTATCACCATTACTGCGTGTTCGTTGGTCATTTAAAAATCCTGCTCTTTTGGAGGGACTTTCTTACTCTTTTCACATGAGCATCTCCTAAACTCCTTACATTTGCAGGTGCAGATGTCAAACAAAGTGCATTTTGAAGAGTTTTCAAATTCTTCAAGCTGATTTTTGTACTTAGGCTGATCCTTGCGTGACTTGTATGGCTTTAATAAGGACCTGTATTTATCATGGTACACTCGCATCATCTGTAAAACGCGTGTATGTGAAACTATTGCAAAGAGGCCTTCTTCCAAATATTTTCTACCTTTTTGGAAACTGCCTCTGGTATTTCAGAAAATGAAGGCTCCTTGTTATTCATCTGCTCCTTCACTAAATGTTTTGTGAACAGGTAATCTTTCATAATGCAGTTATAAGTTGGTAGTTGCATATCACTCATCTCACAAGGTACTTCAAATATGGCACACTTCATATGTTATCTAGTGAAATGTTTGTATTTAGTATTTGATGCCATAATATTTTTAAGAAAAATTCACAATCACAAAATATCCTGTAACATCAAAACATTATATAATTAATATATATAATATATTTTATAAGTATATATAATATATTATATAAATATATAATATATTATATAAATAAACTAAAATTATATAATACATTATAACAAGCATTTTATAATAAAATCAATATTATCTCTATATAAATCACTTTAAAATAAAGTTTTATAATATTCCGATCATATTAAAAAACTCTCCGATCAACTGAGCGACTAGGCCTACACACTGTTCTAATGACTCACAGAAAGAAATTCCTTCACACCAAAACTCTCCCCCACAAACCTCCCCAAACCCTCCCCCACAACATTCAGTGTAGTCTCAACATGACTCAGTTACTCTAAATTGTGTTAAATTCAGCTCTCTTGTGGCAGCTGAAGATATTAAGCATATGAAAAGGCATTTTTACAAAACGAATTTCTATCATTTACGAATCTTAATCAAACTATTAGATAATTCTAAGATAAAATTTTATAATAGTTTGACAAACCTAAAATAGAAGCATTTTTTTCCTTTTTACACAAAATTGTGATAACTTTAGCCCCCTGGTGGCAGCTGAAAATTTTAAACAAATGAACCCATATTTTGGCAGGCATATTTTGTCCACTACATGCAACTTTTAATCACTATTAGAACTTCATACTAGAAAAAAAGTATTTTTCGCTCCACCCTACTGCGTATGTCATCTGGCGCCTTCCGCTCCTCTCCGGTTGATAGTCTGTAGGTTGAGTGCGATATTCCTCCCTTGGGGGGCTACGTAGTGGCCGATGTCGTAACACCGCTTCTCAGAGATCAGCGAAGTTAAGCGACATTGGGTCTGGGTAGTAGTTGGATGGGAGACCGTCCTCTGCGCCGAGATTATGTAGCGACCCGTGGTTCGGATCCCACGTAAAGCTTTAGGTCCCCTCCGTCATATGACCTTAGATGTTGCGAAGGAGGTTAAACAACCCCAATTAAAAAAAAAAAAAAAAAATTCCTCCCTTGGAGGATCGGAGGTCGTTCCTCATTGCCAAGCACTATCTCCGGATTCTTCGTCTTCCCAACTCTCCTCTGTTCCAGGTGGTTGAGAGGGCGTTCTGCCGGGACGGGGGTTGGTTATTTCATCGACACGGTGACCTCCCTCCTCGATGGTATGGGCACTCCTCCTCCATCCGTTATACCGGTCTCTTTCGAGGGTGTTGCACCTTGGGAGAGTACCATTGTTGCGTGCTGTAGGGCGTTGCGCCCCGTTCGCAGGGCCGATTCTGACTCTGCCTTGCTTCGGTCTCTGTTCCTTCAGCATGCAGCGTGTCACTCTGCATGTGTTGCCGTCTTCACAGATGGCTCGAGGTCGTCGGGGGGCGTTGGGGCTGCGGCTGTTTCCCAGTCGTCCTCCCTTGCTCCCTGATGAGGCTTCCGTTTTCACGGCGGAGCTCTATGCCATTCTGAGCGCTCTGGAGGTGGTGCGGGAGCATTCGGATGGGTCGTTTGTCATCTATTCGGATTCCCGCAGTGCCCTGGATGGCCTGGAGTGTTTCGACCCTGTCCACCCACTGGTCCGCCATATCCTTGTCAATTTTGGTGGCAAGGAGGTGGTATTTTGCTGGGTCCCTGCACATGTTAACGTGGCTGGAAATGAGGCTGCCGATGAAGCTGCCCGTTCCGCGTGCTGACTACAGGTTTCACCCGTGTCCCTCCCCTTTTCCGATTATATCCCTGGCTTCCGTAGGTTTTTGCGCTCCCGGTGGTAGAGTCGCTGTGATGGCGCTACAAATAACAAACTCTGCAAGATTAAACCCAAATTGGGATGTTGGGCCTCTTCCTTCCATCGGTCGCCCCATAAGTAGGTGGCTCTGGCCCGCCTCCGTATTGGCCACACCCACCTGACTCATGGCTATTTGATGGCCGGGGATCGGGTGCCCCGACGATGTCTCAATTGTAACGTTCCATTTACAGTTGGCCACCTCCTGGTGGAGTGTCCGCTTTACTCTGCGCTGAGCGCAGAGTATTTTCCCTTTTTGGTGAGCGTCGGGCCTTGTCATAGGCTTGGCGCTATTCTATCTGAAGGTCCCTACTTTTCGGTAACCGGGTTGTTCTCTTCCTCTTTCGCTCCCGACTTCATTACCGGTTGTGACTCCGCTATGATTTTTCTGTATCTGGGTCCCCTCCCCGTCTATTGTTCATTTCCGTTAGCCGTTCCATAGACTTCGTCTTTTGTTCGCTCTGTTATCCACCTTTCTTTTGGTGGCCATGAGCGGTCATACTTTGAAACAAAAAAAAAAAAATATATATATATAAATAACACTGGTATGCATCAATTTTGCTGTCAAGGGTTTTGTAAGTGATTCTTATAGAGTTTTTCCTGCTGACTTCGAATCTGCAATCCGTTTTTCTCAATCAGCTCAGGTTATCCGGCTATGGCCTCATAAGTAAAATAGAATTTTTCGTGATTTTGTCAAAGCGGAATTGGAACAGTAACATCTATCATCACTTGTTTCACTTGTATAATATCTTTTTTTACTTTTCAGGCATATAGATAAAATATTTCATAATGAATAGAGCGTGTAAAAATGATCCCAATAGATTCTGCTACATATGTGGGACGGTTACCATGCCAAATAACCAGTCCCAAATCACTAAATTTGTGAAGACAATGTATAGAGCATACTTTGGAATTAAGCTAGGGGACCAGGACAAAAATTTCGCCCCTCATATGTGCTGCAAGACGTGCATTGAAAATTTGAGAAGATGGAGCAAAGGCAGAGCGAAATCTTTGCCTTTTGGAATTCCCATGATTTGGAGAGAAGGAAAGGATCACGTGACAGATTGCTATTTCTGCATGACAAACCTCCAAGGTGGGCTTATAAATTTATTTTTCTTAAATATTTTGAAATCCTCATATGAAACTTGACATAATACCTATTCACCATAATGTAATATTCACCATATATAGCATAATATTCACCATAATGGTAATCATACATTTACATATACATATTGTTATAGAAAATACATTTACACATACATATTGTTATACAAGTTACATTTACATATACAATGATTGTATATTTTCTTTCTTTTTCATTCATATTGTCCCCGAAGGGACAATATGAATGAAAAAGAAAGGTCGATGGAGTCTGTATATTTTCTATTTCATATCTTACAGACCGCAGCCTTCCCTCACGAGCCGCCACTGTCTGAATGCTTCTTCTATTTCATATGCAAGTTTTATATCCATGTTTCTGTGTGTCTATTTTCAGGAGTTAACAAGAAGAATAAACACATTGTTGTATACCCTGACATTCCTTCTGCTATGAGACCTGTACCCGATGGTCCTGGAATTCCAATACCCGACCCACCTCAACCCCTGGACTTCGATGATTCTGATGATGAATCAATGCCAATGACCAGTCCCAGTCGTATATACCTCAAAATACCGCTTCAAATGAGCCGAGGCCTCTCAACCAGGCCAAACTTAATGATCTTACCAGGGATTTAGGACTTTCCAAATTAGCTGCCGAGATCTTGGGCTCACGACTTCGAGAGGACAACTTGCTGGCTCCGGGAACAACATTCTCCTGGTATAGGAAACGAGAGGAAGAATTCCGCAAGTTTTTTGCAGTGCACGAAAATACCTCTTCCTTAGTGTACTGCTGCAGTGTTGAGGGGCTAATCGAATCCTTGGGCCTGCCATATAACGCATCAGAATGGAGGCTATTTATAGACTCGTCTAAACGAAGTTTGAAAGCAGTACTTCTCAACATTGGGAATAGGGTTGCATCAGTCCCTGTAGCACATTCCGTACAACTTACTGAGAGCTACGATAACATGAAAATTTTACTGGATGCTCTCGTATACGACCAACATAACTGGAGGATCTGTGGAGATTTGAAGGTAATACTAATATCATAAGTAAACTATTGCTATTGACTATGTTGTTTTTCCAAAGGTTATTTGAGAGCGTATAAGAACACTTAACTTCCCCACAGAAGTGATACAGTCCAATGCATAGATTTTTTATCTGATAGAACAAATTCTCTCAATTCTTTAAATATTTTCATTTTTTTTCAGATTGTGGCATTTGTATTGGGAATGCAAGGGGGATACACGAAATACCCATGTTTCCTCTGCAAATGGGATAGCCGAGCGGATGAGAAGCACTATGCACAGCGTGAATGGGCATCCAGAGAGAATTTTGAACCTGGGTCGCATAATGTCGTTTCAGTGCCCCTTCTACCACCAACAAAAATTTTGCTCCCACCACTTCATATTAAGCTGGGCTTGATGAAAAATTTCATCAAATCAATGAATAAGGAGGGTTCAGCATTCCGATATCTCGAGAGTAAATTTCCTCATATATCTGATGCTAAACTAAATGCTGGGGTTTTTGATGGTCCTCAAATTCGAACTTTGATCAAGGATATTCAGTTCGAAAACGCAATGACTCCAACTGAGAAGAATGCCTGGCAGGCATTCAAATCAGTTGTCACTGATTTTCTTGGCAAGCGTAGAAGTCCAGAATACGAGTCCGTTGTCGAAAACTTGATGGAAGCTTTCAAAGCTCATGGGTCGCGCATGTCCATAAAAATGCACTTTTTGTGGTCCCACTTGGACTATTTTCCTGAAAATTGCGGGGATTATAGTGAGGAACAGGGTGAACGATTTCACCAAGATATCAAAATAATGGAAGAGAGGTACCAGGGAAACTGGGATATCAATATGCTGGCGGACTATTGCTGGTGTTTGAAGCGAGACGTGCCCGAAGAAAACACAGACGGAAAGCCAAAAAAACTTTTTTCCATATTCATTGTATGAATAAAAGTATTTATTCACACAATGTTTTCATTTTTCACGAGTGTTCTTATAATATTACTCGTATCTACAGTGTTTAAGCTAAAAAAATCAATAAATTTGGGGATAAAATTGGACTTATAATAAATGGCCAATAGAGAAAAAACCTGACCTGATTGAGGAAAACCAGTGTCATTTTCGAATTCAGCATGGTCGAATTATATAATATGAGTTGAAAAAACCCTCACAGCAGACAAAAAAATTTCATATGCATACCAGTGTAATATACCTTGTTTGGGTTCCGTGCGTCGGTCTTTTTTCACACGAAGGTCAAGCTGGTGGCCCCGCCTTTAGTCCTGGCTTGCCAGAGGAGTGAGTTGCTCTCTTGCGCTCTCCATCGTACATAGCTAGGTACACCCGGCTCATCTGGTACCGTCCTGAGCCAGACATCTAGTCGTCTCTTGAAGACTTCAATTTTGACCCCTGTAATGTTTCTGAGCCCCTTTGGAAGTTGGTTGATAATTCTTATATATAAT